>JABFPM010006286.1:0-10306 GCA_022817325.1 Idris sp. 1 HC-2018
GACTTGTTCACATTTTCCTTTAAAGTCATCTACTTTTGTTTTTAATAATGAACAAGACATCACATCAGACAATCAAAAAGATGATGAGAAAACAACCGAGATTTCAAAGTTGCCCCCTGCCCCCCGCCCCCCTACAGGGGGTGGGGGTAGGGGGTCGAGTTTGGTATTAATGGATAGCTTTTCAAAAAATATTTGACACGTATTTTACCTTTTTTCGATCCGATGTGTATTTCTCGAAATATTTTACCGTTCCGGGACTTTTTATTCACCCTGTATGAAAAATTTTATCGTTACATTTCTACTAAAATTTTATGATTTTTAGATTAACTGTTCACCATAATATGATTTTTACTACCGGTAAATTGTTATGAAAAAAATTGCTTGTACATAATATTTTAGCACATTTTACAATTACAATATGAGTTCAATGACCAGGGTTAGAAAATTAAGATTAAAGAGGAAATATACCCAAAAAGATTTTGAAGGTAAGCATATATTGCATTGATCAATTTTACAAATAGTATTTTTCACTAGAGTGAAGAATTCTATTTGAGACAATGGTGTTCCAGGGTGGAACAACCCCGATCAAAATTGAAGTATTCTTGATTTAACTGGAAACACACCATTGGAAAATAATATTTCAAACAAAAGAATAATAATACAAATAATAATATAAAAAAATACATTTTGAACAAAATTAAAATAATTGATTACCACTTAAATAATTTTTTTATTTTTTTTCATTAGTACATTTTGTCCATAAAATAAAGAAAGATTTTTTCAAGAAATACTTTGTTAAATTTAAACTTCTACTTGAAGGTGTAATTTATTTTGTTAATAAAAAGACAAATATAAATCTTCTATACATAAAAATATTTTTTTTTTCTAGATTCATTATAACAATTATAGTTTATATTTTGACTTTAATAATATTTTAAAAGTAATATAACTGAAAAATGTGTTAATTATTTTGCTAAGTATAAGAAAGATTTTAATTATATTATTATTCTAATTTTAAGATTTTAAATACGTTTTTTTAAAAATTTGAAGATTCTTCTGAAGAGCAAAAGCACAATGAATTTGATAATGAATTAGACCAGGTCAACAGTCGGTCAGAAATCAATAACTTTAATGACGTTGAAGACAACATTCAAGCTGATAATAATCAGTTTATGGTATTTGGTGACAATGAGTGCATAAAACATTTGCAGACTGACAGCAATGATAATAGCGAACAAAATGTACAAAAAGATGAAGACTATCATGCAAATGAAAATAATATGAAATTCGATATCGATAGTAATGACACACTGGCGAGATCTATACAGACTAATCAAACTATGGAATCGGAAACTGAAGAAGAAGATGATGAAGATGGTTATTACAGTGTTGACGATTACAGTGATTCAGATAGTGATGATGACGAAGATGAAGAGCTTTATGATACTATTGTACAGATTGAAAATGACTATTTAGGTGGAAAAGAAAGTCACCACATTAAAGTTTGGGCAATCGAAAATCAAATTAAGCAAAAACATTTGGATCATCTTCTTCGAATACTACGTCGACGACTAATGCCCGAATTACCAGCTACAGGCAGAACGTTTTTGGGAAGTGCTAATGCAGACTATCATAAACAAATTTTTGAAAGCGATTATGGAACTTCACAGTTTACATATCTTTCTGTTAAAAATGGACTAGAAAGGTGCATGAACATTGACATTTTTGATTCTCATACGATTGAAGTGCAAATAAATATTGACGGATTACCTTTATATAAGGATAGTGAATTAAATTTTTGACCAATTTTATGCAAGGTTAATTACGAACCTGACATTTTTGAACCCTTTTTAGTTGCCATTTATTATGGGAAAGGAAAGCCACATCAATTAGAGCATTTTTGGAACCAGTTTGTAGACGAAGTTAACAGCCTGTCAGCTAATGGTATTACCATTTCTGGAAAGCGATTTAATTTTAAAATAAAATGCTTTATATGTGATACGCCAGCTCGTTCTTTTTCGAAGTGCACTAAAGGACACACAGGTTTATGCTTGTGAGCGCTGTACAATAAAGGAGAGAAAAAGAATCATACAACCGTTTTTTCTTCTGAAGAAGATGCCAGGACGGATAAGGACTTTAGAAATCAAACACAAAAAGAACACCACACAGGGACCAGTCCTTTAGTCAACATTACACCAAAAATTGATATGATCACTCTCTTTATCCTAGATTTTATGCATCTGTGCTGTCTAGGAATTATGAAAACCTTGTTAAACTATTGGTTGAAGATGAAAGGAAAGGAACTTGGATATACTGCCAAAGAAACTTTATCTAAACGTATGGAAAACTTGCGGCCCCAGATGCCATTGGAGTTTCAGAGAAAGCCTCGATCAACTAAATCATTTGGGCATTGGAAAGCTACAGAGTTTCGTTTTTTTTATTATACTGTGGGCCTTTTGTTCTGAAGGGGTTACTTCCTAAGCTTCAGTATGATCATTTTATGCTATTTCATACTGCTTGTAGAATTTTATGTTCAAAAAACCTGGCTCTTCAGCATGCAAACTTTGCAAAAATTTATTTGACTAGATTTTTTGAGCTGACGAGAAAAATATATGGGGAATCTAGTCAAGTTATGAATTTTCACAACCTCTTACATTTAGCCGATGACGTAATAAATATGAAATGTCATTTGTCGCTAATTACTGCATTTCCTTTCGAAAACATGTTGGGTAAAATAAAAAGAATTATCAGATCTGGAAATAACCCTGTTGCTCAAGTTTGCCGAAGGTTTTATGAGAAAGAATTGATTTCTGATGGAAAAGTTCAACTTCCAAAATTATTGACAATTGTAAAAGTTAACAAAAAAAAGAATAATGAAGTTAGTAAGCTGAAATACAAGGACTTTACCTTAACAACAAAATATCCAAACAATGCAGTAATAAAAAATGACGGAACTTGTTTTTCAATCAACAAAATGTGTATTATGGACCAATCAAATTTGTGCCCTGAAAATATCAAACTTTATGGAACTCTTATAAAAACGAAGGAACCAGCATATAAAACTCCTTTTAGTTCTGAGTTATTTTCCATGTACAAAACTGTAGATACAAAGGAGACTGAGGAACTGCAATTTAATTTGATGTTTTTTCTATAACTATGCTTCATTAAAAAAAAAATAGGTAAGTTTTATATAATTTCCTATTCAAAATTTTAAAATATAATTGTGACCACAATAAAATTTGAAATGTAAAATAATTAAATATAAATTAAATTTAAATTTTAAATGTAGGAACATTTTCAAGATGTTGAAGAAAATTTTCAAAAAAATGAATTAATTGTAAAATCATTTATACACACTTCAAAATGTTCATAAATACAACATGTTGCTTTGATTTAAGTAAAGCCAAAATTTATTACAAGATCATATATATATTGTATACGTGACACAACTATTTTTTTTACTGATAAATTATTTATTTATGCATATTTATGGAAATTTTTAAAAAATCAACAATTCACTTAAAAATACAAATTCTGAGATCATGATTTTAAAAATTAATTTCATAGAAAAATAATAACAAAATTATTAATTTTTTATTACTTTTTAACATTTTTTAACATCTTGAAATGAAAAAAGATGCCATTTGTATTCTAGGTTTATACTATTTCTTTTTTAGATTGGCAGTTTTCATGTGGATAGGGCTTTAAGATTAAAAATTTTTGTCATTATAAACACACAAAAGAATATTCAAAAACACAAATATTTACGATACTTGCAGAAGTTTTCTTTGTTAAAATCGGCCAGAAAGGAAATATTATATTAATATTGATAATTTCAACTGCATTGTAAGGGTATGTTATCTAAATATGATCATAGTCGAATGTACAATAATATTATTTTTATTATTAATTTTTTTTTTAAATCTTATTTTTGTCAATTACAACATCGGGATTGCCGAAAAAAATGCACTATAACCTATATTCATTGCACATGTTTTTCAGTTAGTTTTATTATTATTTATAACTTTCATCTTTGTACATAATTTTTATAAATATGTAATAATTTTTTTTATGTTTATATGTAAAAAATTCAGTTTCAGCCGTATAATTTTATTTATTATTTTTTCTTATTTATTTTTCTGAAGCAATTTTTTTATTGTTTATCACATTTTTATTTTATTTTGTCACTTTCAGATGAGTGTCACTAAAAACAAAATTGTCAAAAAAGCCAATGAAAATGAATTAGACGACAATATTCAACATGATTGGACTTTGGTTCTGTTCGTCGAGAAAAAAACAGGGTCGTAAAAGAAACAAGGAAAAAGAATTAAAAATTGAATGTGTTCCAACAAAATGGATATTTCGAACAGCAGATGGAAAGCTTCAGACTAAATTTTTGGGACCTGATTCGAATGGAGGTTACTCTGACGATAACTATGGGCTAATCAACGATTTTGTGAGAACTTTATGTGATGCACTTGCACAATGGCCATCTTATGACATTGAGATTAGAGGAAGAGCTCGTAAGTTTATTTTTCTCAAAAGTAGCCATCATTCGTTATTAAACAATTTTTTTATGAAGTTACATTATTTTAAAAAAAATAAAACTTTATAAATTTAGATACATTTTCTGATTTTTATTAAAAATAAAAATTTAATATAGCTGTGTTTACATTGAAAATATAATAATAAAAATATTAGGTACTAAATTTAACAAACTAAGTTATAGTTAATTTAAAATTAATAAAACAGTATAAACGTTTTTCGATGATATGTCATTAAAATGTTGACACTGCTATTTTATTAGACTTACTATTGCACGTCTTATTTTAATTTTTTTCTATGGTACAAAAAAATGGACGAATTATACATTATAGAATTTGTAAAATTTAATTTATGAAAAATAAATAAAATATAAATTTAAAAACAAATTTTAATATTTCTATTAAATTTTTTTTTATATTTTAAAATTGATCTCTTATCGTTCAAATTTTTCTCTTTTTTATACTTATTTCTGATAGTTATACATTTACATGTATTGTCTTAATATAATTCACCCTTTAAAAATGCAAAACATATTTTTTTAAACATTTAAATTTTTAGAAACATTCAAGAGTGCAATGAGTCGACTAGATATTTTACGAACAGAACCATACGTCTTTACTACAGATGCAGAAAATGACGTAGAAGGACAAATAGAGCAAGTGGAACGATCTATTAAACCACATAAACGAGAAGCTAGCATAGAAAAATTATTCGATGTACCAAAACCAGAAATTAAAAAGAAGAAAGCAAACAAAAAAAGAAAACATCCAATCCATGAGGAAGACTTTCCTTTGGATCATAGCTCTATTTCTCTGAAAGCCGGTATCTGTCATTTGATTATAAGATGAACTTCATTTTACGAAATTTGTTTAATTCATTTTTTATAGATAATGATTTATACAAACATTGAAACCATAAAAGAAAAATTTTAATTTCAAATTACTTTCTTCTTGTTATAAATAATCTTATTGTATTTATCGATATTAACAGGAAAGTCCTTGAGTACCCCAGTTCCTGTTGCCACTGCGACCAAAAACATTGACCAAACATCAAGTGGAATGGAAAATCTAAAAAAATCAAAGGAAAAGAATGCCGATATTGATAATAACCTGTCCTTTGATTTAATTGGTAATATTTTTAAAAATTCATAAAAATTTCATGTCATAATTTTTGTTCTTAATTCTATTCATTTTTTGGCTATTTATTTATTATTATTTTGTTTTTTATGTTTTTTTATTACATTTGTTTATTTTATTTACGGTTTCATTGATTATTAATTTAGTATTATTTTATTTTTCATAAGAATCTGATCAATCTAAACTACCAAAGAAATTTAGTAAAAATGAAAGCTTAAACAAATGTCAACAACCCCTTTTCGCTTTTTCTCAGCAACCTCCGGATGGTATGTAAATAAAAATTACTTATTTAATTAAATTATAAATTCGTTTTTAAAAACAAAAATTCTTATTCTAAGATTTTAATAATATGTTTTTGACTTTTTAACTGAGAAACGTTTATTAATTATTATTACATTTAAATTCTAAAATATCTTGTCATATAAAAAAGAAATATTTTTACAATAATTTGTATAAACATAAAAATTGTTTGTGGCCATAGAATAACGACAAAATTTTGTATTGAAATTGTGAATTTACTTATATCAATCGCCAATTTTTGCTATGCAATAAAAAATATTAATTTTTTAAAAAACAAATTTTTACAGAAACTTTTAAATGAATTTGAAAGTTTGGAAAATAAATGTACTATATTTGTAAAATTATTCATTAATTTTTATAATGTTATTGTTATTTATAAAATATATTAATTATTTTTCTGAATTTACAGCTCCTGATAATTGCTTAGCAAGTCTGATTAAGAAGTTCGATTTACTAAAAGGAAGCTTTGATGCATTCAAATTAGTTACTTTGGAATTATTAACAAGTAACTCAGCAGGCATTATTGAGTTGAAAAAACCGTTGGAAGCATCGTAGAAAAATTGAACATGCTGAATTCGAATAATTCAAATGATGCCAATGCATCCAACAACTGTTACTATCAGTCAAAAATTTTATTGCTTACGCAAAATCGGCTTATTAAAAGACGAATAGAGAAACTTTCAAAAAAGTATCAAAAGAAAATCTAAAGATGAAATTCTAACTTATAGACAAGACTTGGATGACATTTTTAACATTGCACAAGCTGATGTTCTGGATACATTAGACTCATTAAGACGAGAGTTTTTGAATAATCAAATTCTACCAGGTCGAGTTGGTACAATAACGAATTTAAAGACTTCTTTGCAAAGTACGTGAATTTCAGAATATATGATAAAATTTATTTGTTCTAATCTTATATTTGAATATTAATAAATTGAATTTTTGTTTTCAAAATAAAAGATTACACCAAAAAAGCTGCTTAGCTGAAAATAAATTGATAAAAGTTTAATTTTTTAAAGGTTTAATAAAAAAATTATTGCAAAAAATTAGTTTTTCGATAAAATTTATAAAATATTTTTTTCAACGTTTTATATTTTTAATTATACAAAGTAGTGTATGTTTTTAGGTATCACACAATTTATTTCATAAATTTTTCCATTGGAAAAATTAGTTTTCCTAATATAATAAATAACACTGAATTTATTTTTTCCGTTTTCTTTTTGAAATAAAATATGCTAAAAGCATATCGTTACTAATAATTAAAAACATAATTTTTATATAAATTTATTATTCATTATTTCTTTTATTTGACTTAAATTATTTTAGGATTATCTGATGCAGAGTCTGCTTCTTCTTCTGGACTTGCAAATTTTGACGTAGAACAGATGTCAAAGATTTTAGATGAAAGTTTACAAGATAGTCAAGAAGTTGGAAGTATTACAAATATCAGTCAACAATCTAATTATGTTCCAAGCCAATGTACGGAAGATTCTTGTTCATCAGATCCACCAATTGAAAAAAAGAGAGGACGTATTGATATTTGTACTGAAAAACTAGTTTCTGTATTAGATAAGAGCAAAGTGTCGAGCAGAAATGCAGTTCACATATTAGTGGCTATGATTGAAGCAGTTGGCTTAGATGCAGATGACTATATTGTTTCACGAACAGCAATACAAGCGAAACGTAATTTGGTCCGTCAACAATTATTTGCTAAAATTAAAGAAGAATTTAGTGTGCAAGAGTTTGAAAATCTAGTCATCCATTGGGACGGTAAGTTATTACCCGACTTAACAGGCAAAGAAAAGGTCGATCGCTTGCCTATCATTATAATTAGCAATGGTGTGATTAATTTGCTTCGGGTTTGCAAGTTGGAAGATGGTCGCGGAAGAACACAAGCAGAAGCTATATTTGAAGTAATACAATCCTGGGGCATATCAGACTGTGTCAAAGGATTTTGCTGCGACACAACTGCCTCTAATCTTGGGCGAATAAATGGGGCTGCTGTTTTGTTGGAACAACTTATGGAAAAAAACATCAATTATTTCCCGTGTCGACATCATATCTTAGAGGTTGTTTTACGCTCTGCTTTTGAAGCTCTATTACCTGGCACTGTCGGACCAAATGTTCCTATATTTCTAAAGTTTCGAGATAACTGGTCCAAAATTAATAAAACTGAATGGGAGTCTGGACTTCTCGATCCAATAGTAAGTGATTCTTTGAAAGATGACATCGAAACAATTAAAAAAACAATTAAACAACATATTTCACGTAATTTAGATAGAGAAGGCTATTTGGAACTTTTATGTTTAGCATCATTATTTATAGCTGATATACCTATCAACGAAAATTACGTTATTAAACCACCTGGAGCTGTACATCATGCCCGCTGGATGGCGAAAGCCATTTATTCTTTGAAAATTTTTTTATTCCGCAAAACTTTTTCTCTTAAAGGAAAAGAACTTTCAGCTTTTCGACAAATTTCAATTTTTATCGTAAAGATTTATATAAAATACTGGTTTACAGAAGAACTTCCTGAGAAAGCTGCTAAAAATGATTTCTCGCTGATCAAAGATTGTCTCCAATTCGAATGTATTAACAAAAACATTTCTAAGGCTGCTCTTAACAAAATATTATACCATTTATGGTACCTTTTTTTCGGTTTTTTTGTTCGGCTAAAAGGATAATTTTCGTGGATTTGCTCATATATAATGATCAAACTTATAATGTTATAATGATTGGGACTTATCAGTTACTTTCGATAAAGTCATCTATTTGACTGAAGTTATTTGTAAAAGTTTTATCATTTAACTTAACTAATGTTTTTTCTACAAAATTAACATGAATGGATGAACCACCCATATGGAAATTCATAATTGGCGCAATAACGGCCGAGTGCTGCCAGCCAATACTCGATCGTCGGTGGCCATCATTGGTTCGATGCTGGCAATGAAACGCCAATTTACTTTGCGCCGACACTAGCAGACGATGGTCGGGCGCCGATACTGGTACAGTATCGACAGCCGATCTTCAATAAATTTTACATGAAAAATAATTAAAATTCATTTAGTATATAAATAATTTATTTATTATATAAATAAAGAAAATATAAAGTATAATATGTAGCTTAAAAATAATAATTATGTGATTAAAGATTTAGTCATTTTCTTTTGGAACGGTGACTAATCTAATCTTTCTCCCGCCATCACGGTCAGGTGCTCCGGATAACCATTTACTAATTTTAGTTACTAAAATCTCCTTGTTTGTCTTCAGTTGAGGAATTAGTACATCTGAAATTGTATAAATTATATATTAAATTATATGTTAAATAATATACAAAAATATTATATTATATTACGTTAAATAAAAAATAAAAAGGTTAAATAATTTCAATATTAAAAAATTAATTACCATATATGAGAACACATAGGTTTGTTATAGAAAAATTTTTCTTCCCCTTCCCTTTAACGATGCGACCTTTCCCACTGTATTGCAGTTGGACAGCTTTTGCCATAAATTCTGGGATGATTTTTTTTCTCTATATCATTTAATGCTTGGTCTAATTGTTCGAAACTATGCAAGTCGGTTGTAGGTAATGTGAAATTTAACTCCAATTTTAGATCATCCAATGTTTTTATGTTATTAAGTCCACTCAAGCCTAAAGATGTATTTATTTTTTTCATTCCCTCAGACACGTCAAATTGAATACTTTGACGAATTGAATTTAATTTGGCTTGAACCATAATAAACCCTGCTTCCAAAACGTCGACGAGTAATGAAGATTCTGAAATATTTTAATAATTCTGAATATTATAATAAATTTTTTTATACATATTTATATTTTTATTTTGAAATAAACATTTACATAATAAGATTAGTATAATACTGGCTGATACGACGTTTTTGGGCCGAGGCAGCGGATAGACAATGGAACTATCTACGCCTGAGGTCCTAAAAAGCTTCGTTTTCGGACCGAAGGCACAGTTATTTCCACTTCTTTCCGCTGCTCGAGGAGCAAAAAATTATTTCTTAAGGTGAAATGTCAAGTCTAAACTCACGGAGTTAGGATGTTTATGAATAATTTAATTATAAAAATAAATATGCGAAATCAGACTCTGTTAGCACATTTTAGGATACTGGGAGAATGTGGTTCATTTTAAAAGACTTTTTTATCATCAACTGTTGTTTAAATCTTTAAACTACTATTTTTGCTACTACTTCAGATTACGTCAATAGTAGTTCAAAGATTTAAACAACAGTTGATGATAAAAAATTTTCTTTTAAAATGAAACACATTCACCCAATATTATCATAAAATGTGCTAACAG
>JABFPM010006287.1:0-10300 GCA_022817325.1 Idris sp. 1 HC-2018
TGTGCAGCACAAATATCGGTATTTATAAATTGGTTCTTTTTCACACAGTGTAGGATCTTAGATATTTTTTTATTAAATAAAAAATATTTTAACCGAAATATTTTTGCAAAAAAGAAAGAAGGCCTGCGCATTTTTGCAGATGTTACTTGTGATTTTAAAGAACGCACGCATTCAAAAAAAACTTGTAATCACAATTTATAACATATATTTTTAATTGTTACAAGCAACTTATAATTTATTCTATGAAATTTCCAAATTTGTGAGTGCGTTCTTTTTATATTGCATTTCTTATAATCAGTTTCCAATGAACGAAAAAACACATAAAGAACAACAAAAGAACTGATTGATAAAAAATGATGAAGCTGTGAGTGATGACAATTTTTAGTGATCATTTTTATCTTGTCAATTCAAATTCAAAATTTGTGCTTGATGAAACAAAAACTGTATTAGCTAATTGAGAAAAACAAATACAAACGGGAAGGTTTTTGCAAATAAAATAATTAATAGTAATACAAACTAATAACATTTAAATAATATAATACAATAAAAATAATCACATTGAATGTATCCGCGCGTGTTCAGGAGTATGAGCGTTAGGAGGCAGGGTCATATTTGCATAAACATTACTCGTAGAAATTCGTATTTACCGGTGGAATGCGGCAATTCATTAAAAATTAAAACAACTAAAATCTGACTTTTTTTGTCGGAGACAACAAAATTTTTGCTTTTCTGGCTCGCGATGAGATTAACCACATTGTACTAGTCTCGAACGTGCTGTTTTGATTGTGATATTCTACTCACTGCAATTACGTTCGACATAAATGTAGATCTTATTAATAAATATAAAATTTGTGATCGGTATTTGAAAGAATAAAAAAAGTCCATCTCGAGCCAAAAATTGATTGCTAAGTGTTTTAATGATTGTCAAATTCTTTCGTGTGATAATTTGTAAGACGAAAACGAAACAAAATAACGTAATAAAATAAAATAAAAATTGAGAGACGGATTGGGTTAAGGACGTCGAGGAAATTAAACTGAACATTGTGTAATGGAGGAAACAAAAAAGGAACCGAGATGGAGAGGGGATGGACAAAACTGAACGCGAGAGAGAGAGAGAGAGAGAAAGAGCGTACGAACGAGAAAAAGAAAAGAAAATAAACAATATTATATATTATTATTAACAAATGTACGATGTCCCACTGTGATACGACTTTTGTTTTGCATGCAAAAGTATATTATTGCCGTAATTATAATTATATAAGAAATCATATATATATGTATATGAATCTATGCATATATATGTGTTTGTATATATAAAAATTAAACCTAATAAACATATATAAAATTAGCGAGCGCGTCAACAAAAGTCGCTGACGACTGTGACGTCACGAAATTTGTGGGGGCACTCGCGTCGTGCGTTTATGTTTCTCTGCGTATGAGGTCCAAGTTTTAATACATTTTTTCTGTATTATTATTTAATACACACACAGACAAACATGTAAACAATTTATGTTTATAATTTGAGTGGCGCAGTCAGATTCATAAACGCACTTGTACTTTGTGATCGAGAATGGAAAAAGAAGAATGCAACAAAAAAGGGGAATGAGAACTAAAAAAAAGAATAGAATTTTAAAACAAGTAAAACGATAATTTGTTAGGCACGGTCGAATTAGCGGGGTCTCCCAAAATTTTTGAGACCAATTAACACACACACTTTTGTACACACAAACACACATATACGTGAACACAAAACAATTGCACGAAAGCGATGATTTTCTATGCGATAAACGACAATTTCAATACCGTTTTACTTTCGATTTGATTTGTCAAAGAGTCAGTCAAGTGAGGAATTAAAAAAATAATAATTTGGTCGATTGACTGACTGTTTGGTTTTAGCCACTTATGATCTCTTAATTTTAATACTCGAAAATTGGACGGTATTGCACGATTATAAAATAACTAAAGAAAAGGTTGTAAATCCCTGGAGTAATCAGCATGATTATGAAATTTTTAATTTTAATTGTATTTCATTTAGTTCCACTCAGACAAATGTATACCTTTTTGTTTAATTCTGAATATTTAAAATAAAACGGCGATTTTGGAGCACCAATTTAGAAAATCATGGTGATTACTGGTGGGATTGTTGGTATGTGTATAATTATGTAAGGCTATGCGAGATTTTGTCTCGCATTGCTCGTTTCGTCCTCGTATTGTGTATCGTTAATTTGGTAGTACCACTCTATAAAACCATTTATATTTGCATACAATTAATGTTTTACTTACGAAATCTTGGTCTTGTTATTTCATCCTCATTCCTTAAATCAATTAGTGCCATTAAACATTACTTTGTTTCTTTTAAAAATTATTTATTAAAAATTAATTTTATTTCGAAGTTAATTTTTTTTCAAATACAATTCCACATATAAAAAAAGATTTAGAAATATAAATTATATCAGTTTATTTATAAAATATGCTGAAAATAAAATTCTAATACATGGTCAATATATTTTTTGTTTCACAAGGACGAAAACAAAGATAAGTCTGAAATGTAACTGATTACTGACTATCAGTTACAGGAACTTATACAATTGATGCAAATAAGCATAAACAAGTTAGGTATAAATAATAATAATTAATAATAAACAAAATATTTAGTTGCTTTGAATATGAATAATTTAATAAATAATTCTACTAAAATTCAATCGAATTTACAAAAATATGCCAAGCATGATTTTTGGCAAATGTTTGTGTAACTTTCATTTTCAGCTTAAAAGTGATGAAATTGCTTCTATTTTTATCTTTAGACTAAAATCGAATTACGTTCCGATGAAAACGTATGACAAAAATGAAATCAAATGCTATAATTTAAAACATGATTTATTTTATTAACATTCTAATATTACACAATACAAAAATTATGAGTCGCGCAAATGCGGTACATACAAAATTTATTTGATTGTGACAATTTACAATATTTTGGTCGCAAAACCTATTAGAATATATATTTTGTATATATTGTTCACTCGCTGACAAGCTGTTATCATTTTTGTAACCATTTAATAAAATTTAAAATAAATGATCATTAAATAAAACCAAGTGTTAACAAAAAATAACAGTTTTATTAATGTTCATCAGAAACAGATTTAAGTCAAATTTATTAGAACGATTTTTGTAATTAATTTTAAATTTGATTAATAAAAGCTGAAATTTCAAAAAAAAACTCTAAAAGTGTTAATAGAAAATAGAAAACATAGTTATGGAAAAAAATGTAAATTTTAAATTCACTTTTGTCACTTTTTAAATTTGTTTTTTTCAAACAATAAGAAAAATGATTTTAAAGAATTAAAATAATGTGTTGTTTATAATATTTTGAGCCAAAAAATCTAAATTAGTTTAATACTTTTTTTATTACATTCTTTTAGCAAATCAAATGAGATCTGTGTTCTTTAAGTAATTTGATGTGACTAACAATAAAATCAGATCTTTTTCTTCCATTTTAATACTTAACATTTGTCATGGTTAATAGCGCTTTTTTTTGTTTTTTATTATTATTTTAAGTCTCTAAAATTATTTTATAATTACACAATACAATGTTTTATTTTAACTTAAGAAAATCGAAAAATGGAAACCGTGATTCACGAATTCAAATGTATAATAAAATCAATTTAAGGTGAGCTACTTACAGTTAATATTATCACAAATGTTAGAAGACATCTAAACAGTTCTTATTCCTTAACTTTTTGTTAAACATAAAAGTTTAAATTGTATCGTTAACAAAGTGAACTTACGTATGACAACATTCTTAAGTGCTCATTAAATGTAAGATGTGAAATTTACCGCGGACTCACACTAATTAATTTAAATGATAAACATCAGAATCTATTTACAGAGAACCTAATACTAAAAGAAAAATCAATACTGAAACAAATTCAAAATCATCTTTGAAATACAATTTTTTTCAATTATACTACACTTTGGTTTTGTTTATAATACTTATTATAGCAAAATAACATTAACAAATAAAAATATATAATTTCACATATATTTCTAAATATTTGAATTGTTTTTAAACGTTCGTAGTTTCTATTTAAAACATTAATTTTAGTAGTCAACCACTCGTAATTTTCTTTATAACAGTTCATAATTACTATTCAGTCATTTATAGCACTGGTCAAGACTGTCAAGCCGAAATGTAGAAAACCTTTGATATCCAATCACGAATCTGTTCAAAAAATGTTATCTACAAATAAATTTTACTATTTTCTTTCTCTCTCTGTTTCTAGTTTTGGATATTTTTCTCGTAATATTTCGGCCAGAAATCTTGTACGAATATAATATTTTAGAATATCTAACAATTATTTTAACATTCACAAATAATAGATTTGAATACCTCAAGACCAGCTGCTCGAGAGAATCTACTATTTATTTTATATTATTCAAATTATGTTGTGTGTGTATATATAACATAAGTGTTCAGCTTGAATGATTGATTAAAAAATTTTTTTGTACAACATTTAAAATGTGTAATAAGAAAATAAATTTTGATGATACAATAGCATATTCTATGAGGCAATGTAGTTGGTAGGAATACTGGTTAGTAGAGAATTTTTTTTTCAACTTGAACAATACCTTAACAATCTTCAAGAAATTAATTATTCTTATTAAATTATACCAAGTTTTAGACAGTAACGGATTTGCTATTGCTGATGTTGAATATTGGATTTCCTAAATTACTTCTTTGTAAAGGCATCTTTGCGTGCATGTTTTCGCGAATTCGCTCGTTCGAAGTACCAATCGGATGCTTCGTTTTGAAGACGCCGATTCATTTCACGCGCTTGATTCCTGAAAATGTTCACATTTTATTTAAAAAGTAAATTGATATTCATTTTAGCATTTGTTTTCCTTTTGCATATAAAAAAAAAACTTTTTTTTAATAAAAATATTTTTAATAATTTTTGTAGTATAATTTCACTTGGTTTAATGTGCAATATTCCTATTTTTATAAGCGTAATTAATTATAAGTGTAACTAATTTTTGTTAAATTATGAATATATATTATTCAATTAAAGCAAGAAGATCGTTTTTGAAACAGCTTGTTATTTAGTTTGAGCTTTATAATTAGCTTAGTTAGACTATACTATAATATTTGTTAAACACATCTTTAAAATTAATATAAAAAAACATTTACAAAATATTTACCTTTCCCATTGCCAATCAGCATTTATATTAATCCGAAAAAGATCATCCTCTTCAAATCCACTCTTTCTCTCTATCGTTAAAATAATACTTTTAAAATTATTATAAAACAGTGCTAATGGTTTGAAATTAACACTCAATTGTTATTAAAAATCTCTTAACAAGTTTTGGTCTTGCAGTTCTTTTACAATATGCTCGTCAAAATGGCTTGTTAGTTCTATTGGTCTAGTTTTGTTATTATATTTTATGGCTTTTTTACATTTTTTATTTGAATACTTTTTACCTTTTTTACCAAACTTTTTGTATTTTGGCTCTTTCCTTTCGACTTTGTTTCTCATCTCTTCGGCTTGGTCTTCAAATACCTCAGATGAAGAAGCTGTAAAGATTTATTCTTTTAGAAAATCACCTTCGTTTGCTGGTGAATTCTAATATTTTCTTTACGTATACTTACTGTACTGCTCTAATTGTTTTTGTTTTTTGTTGGCTTTCACCTAAAAAATCATAATTCATAAGTATAATTACATTTATCACTTTTTTGTATCATGAATACTAATATTTTACCTTTAATTTGTGAGGTTTTTTCGACTTTCCCGATTTGAATGTCGACTTCACCGCACTCCAAGGAGAATTGGGTATTTTTAACTTATCATAATCAAAAGGAATAACATTATCTTGATTTTTTTCCATGTCTAGCCAAAACTTTTCTATATCATTACCCAAATTCTTATTTTTTCTTTTATTCATCTTTTTTGCTTCCTTCTTTTTATCAAAATTACGCTCTCGATATTTACTCAATTTGTCTTTTCTCCAAAAATCAAAAGTCACATTTGAGTAATCATCTTCAACATAATTCCTTGACTTTTGTAATTCATACTTTGTTGAATTTATTATTTCATCACACTTTCCTAAAGTTATGTTATTTTTGTCAAACGAAGTCAATAGCGAGTCGTAGAGAATTTTGTTGTCCTTAACAGCGCAGACCCATTTGTTTAGTTTGCTGTTCGCTTTGTTGAGTTTATTGTAAACTTTCAACATCAGCCGATCCACAGCCATAGACAGATCGTCCAGCAAAGACTGACACAAGTGATTAAACTTTTGATCCATATTTTCCAAGTACTTGTTTATCGTCGGATTGTTCAACTGCTGAAATTCTTGCATTGATGTGTTTATCACATTTTTAAATTCAATTAAATTAAATATCACACCTCGGGATTCGCAGATATTGCCAATTACAGGCTGATTTGCACTCTGCACTCCATTTAAAATGAAACAAAGACTGTTCAAGGATGACTGAAGAATTAATTCGGGAATAAGATTGCTGCTGTTGAACGTAGACTTTTCGTTCAAGTTCTGCTGCACAGATGGATTATCGTTTATATTTTTTGTTCGGTTTTGAGCATTTAGTTTTGATATAAATGGCTTGATTTGAGTTAACACTAAAAAGAAAGCAAAATTAATATTAACAATTAAAATTCCAAATAAAAAGTTTCCAGTGTTCGGTTTGTCACCTAAATTTAGTGGCTGCAAATGATCCATCAATATTTTATAGTCTTCTTGGAAATTCATGTTGTTTTTGAACATACACGTGTTATTAATGTTCGAAGAACGGTCAGCATACATGGCGATTATAATGGCAAGCAAGCATACTATTATTACATTCTTTGTAATTCCACTCTAAAAATAAGATGGATTAAGAATTCATAACAAAATATTCTTGGTAGAATGATAGTTCTTAATAATAAATGAACCTGCGATAGATTTGAAAATCTCTCGAAGTACTGAAGTATATCACTTCTATCCAATGTCGTAGATACTCTTTGCTGAACAATGGCATTTTCATAATCTCCTTCTATAACTGATATGTCCGACTCATCTGCACTTTTCGTTTCAATATCATCTGATACGTTGTTCCTTATTTCTCCTTCATTCAAGTTTTCGGCGAACTAAAATGAAAAAACAGAAAAGTTTTATTTAAAAAATTTGCTTTAACAAAAATACTTTTGTGTGTAAACTTGAAAAAGAGTAAAATTATTATTTTTAAAATCACGTGAATTTTAATTTTTAGAGAATAAGAAATTCTTAATTAAATTTTGTTCTTTAATTAAAATTCTATACATAATAAAAAAAATTACTCAACTTTCTTGAGTACAATAAAAACATTTTGTTTTTGACTTTATTATTCAATTGCAACCAATACCCACATAAATTTCTTATTCAAATTTATAATTTTATTGTTTTGGGAAAAAAATGAGTGAAGAAAATATTTAGAAAAATAAATTTATTGAACAAGAATTATATTGTATATGAAAAGAAAGAAACGTATTTTTTCTGAAAAAATCATACAATTTTATTAATTAAAAGCTTCATAAAAGAAAAAAAGAAGTTTTATTTTAAAATTAGGGATTTAACATTTTGTCCAATAAAAACCGATTATGCTTGGTTATAAATTTTTTAAAAAATTTACACCATCTTGTGTAAATTTCGTTAATTAACTTGTTATATAATTTAGATTTTATTGATAAATAAAATTATTCTAAAACGAATTTCGAACATGTTAGTTTAGTTTAATATTTTGATCAAATATTTAAAAAAAAACAACAAAAATTATTATAAAAAAATGTACCTCGGCTTTCTCCACTTCGTCTTCTTCATGTTCACCTCCAGTCATCTGCAGCTCTTCATTTTCATTATTCTCATTTTTAGTTATTATCATCCAGTCATCTAAACTGGCACTTGGATCTATGGACTCGACCCTTTCAGGTACCTCAGCCATGTTAAAATTCGTGCACTAAATCAAAAAATCGACATTAACCCAGTCTTCTAGAAATCATTTTTCTTAATTCATTCTGAGATAACAAATTAAATACACTCCTTAAAATGTCTCACAAAAATTATATTTAAAAAAACTGCTGTCAGTTTATAAAAACACATCTGCTCAAATGTCTAATCACAATTTTATAAGAAGTTAAAAATCTAAATTTATGTATAAAAGTAATTTGTTGACATTGATTTTGAACAATTAAAAACGTTTCGTCAC
Source organism: Idris sp. 1 HC-2018 (assembly GCA_022817325.1). Classification (NCBI taxonomy): domain Eukaryota; kingdom Metazoa; phylum Arthropoda; class Insecta; order Hymenoptera; family Scelionidae; genus Idris; species Idris sp. 1 HC-2018. Next base: position 8,234 of record JABFPM010006287.1, read on the forward strand.
AATAATTACGTTTCAGGAGCTTTCAGGGTTTCTTTGTCACGCGCAAAATCTGTCACTGCGATTTATTTACCTGTCACATTCGTTGTCCCAAGGCAAGTCTTGTTTTCGTGTGTTTGGCAAACAAAAAATAAATAAATAAATTATCTGTTTCGTGCTAGGAAAATCTGGATAATTAACTAGCACAAAACAAAATTGATTCAAATTTCGCAACGATTGACAAATAATGACAGAACACGTAAATTAAATAAACTCCACTTCTCACGCTCACTCCACATCGATCTGAATTGGCAGCACGACGTTTACTACAACTCTGTTCGCGACAACTTCAGATTGGTCTGTTTTGGATATTAAAATTAAAAAAAAATTGAAAAAAATACAAATAAACTATTTTTAAACGTTACAAAATTCAACAAATTGCTCAAATTAAATGAATTATAATTGTTAATTGTACTTGAAATTTTATTATTAATGAAAGTATTTCTGTCTTTTTTATTTTTGCCTGTTGAAATACAGTTGGAGAGAGAAAAAAAACACTTTTTACGAAAATTCAAAAAATGTTTCTATCTTCGTTGCTCTTGTGGGGATAAATAAAGACAGATATATGCCGCGCACCGACAGTTTTTTAAGTCCGCAAAAGAGTCGGCCTTCTCTATATTTCAGCCGTCATTCAGTCTGTAATTGTTGACCGATTTTTCTTTTTGCATTGTAAGGTAAACAAATTCAAATTGATTCTTCGAATTGTTTATTATGGCTAATCAGCAAGTCGATATTTTTTTCTGATTATGTTTTGTGTATAAATATTTTACTTTTATTGTTTACTTTTTAGATAGTTTTGACGGTTTTAGTAACAAAAATATTAAAAGAATGCTCTGTGAAATGTAGATTAGCAATATTTACATTTTAATCTCAACTTTTTTCAATTGTTGTGCTGATATAAAATATTGATAATTCATTAAGTATGTATTTGCAGAGTCGATATTCATCATGCCGAAATCTAAGGAGTACGTTTCTTCAGATTCCAGTCAAAGTGGCAGCGACAGTGAGGTATATCTTAATTTAAATATAATATTATCAATTGCATGATAGTAAAGTTGTTTTAAATATTAAATACAAACATGCAGTATTGGGTATTAGAAATAATTTTTGATGTTGATGTTTTTTGTCATTGTCTTACAGATTAGTGTCAAGTGTATTTTTTTCAAATATACGCCATTATACGTTTTTCAACGAATCCGGGCTTTCTTTGTTCGCATTTATCTGATTCTATGAAAAATGTGAAAACCCTGATAAAGAATATAATTTTTTTTTCAATGTATTAGATACTTAGAATACAACTCATAAAATTATATTAAATAAATATAATTTTAAAATGTGTATACAATTAACGTTTTTGTGAAAATTATAATCTTGTTTAATTATTATAAAAATTGTTTAAGTTACCATAAATTAAACAAAAATCGTAATAACAATTAAAAAATTATTATGATTATAACAAAAATGTATGTTTAAGTTATAATGGAGAAATTTGCTATTTGAAAAATGGGGTGGATAATGAGAGAAATAAACGACAAATATAAAAACAAGCATAAAAAAATGTATCAATGTTTAATTTCCCACTTTACCCATTCTACCCACAATACCAGACTTTCACCTATTTAATTAAATTATTTTATATTTTTAGGCTGAAGCAAAGTCCAAGAAGAGGAAGAGGGAGACTCCAAAAAAGGAGCAAAAGAAAGAGAAGTCTTCATCGAAGGCAAAAGAAGAGAAGGAAGACGAAAATGTCTGGGAACTAGGAAATAATAGATTTGTGGAAATTAGAGATTTCAAAGGGAAAAATTATGTTGATATAAGAGAAAAATACATGGACGCTGGAGGGGATTTGAAACCTGGTAAAAAAGGTATAAAGAAAAACTTTTTAAAATTATTTATTTAAATTATTGGTCAAAAGATTAAAAAACTCAACGTAATTACTAATTATTTTTAATTTAAACAGCTTCGTTATTTTTTCATACAATATTTTTTGTTTCATTTTTTTAAACGTTACTTCTTTTAAATGTTTTAATT
>JABFPM010006289.1:0-10297 GCA_022817325.1 Idris sp. 1 HC-2018
CCACGGGCGCGCTGCCCGTGTAGTACGGCGACAGCGAGAAGCTCGGGAATACGCCCCCGGGGTTCATCGCGCCACCGGCCTTGCTCGGCACGCCCGCCGACACCTGCGGCATCTTCGGCTTGCGCCGCGGTCGGTACTTGTAATCCGGGTGTTCCTTCATGTGGTCCTCACGCAGCCGCTTCGCCTGGTCGATAAAGGGTCGCTTGTCCGACTCCGACAGCAGCTTCCACTCGGCCCCAAGGCGCTTCGAGATTTCCGAGTTATGCATCTTCGGGTTCTCCTGCGCGATCTTTTTTCGCTTTATGCGGGACCACACCATGAACGCGTTCATCGGACGCTTGATGTGCTGCTCCTGCTGCTGCTGAGCCCCGGCTGAGGCCTGCTGCTGCTGGTGACCCAGCTCGCTGCTCATGTGCGGCATCGTGTGCAGATCCAGAAAGGGGTAGTGACCAGGACCAGCCTGGTGGCTGTTCATCATCATCTTGCGACACTGCAGTTGATGCACTCACGAAAGAAATTTTCCAATTTTACTTGGTAGAGTACTTTGCACACCCACGCACTGAACTCGGGGGATGACTTTTTTCGAAATTGTTCACTCGAGAAGGCGCTGGCGATTGCTTTTGGACTGAACGTTTGACCGGTCACGCCGGAAGAGGTGCGAGTGTAAAAAGTTGAAGTTTGCTAGAAATCCACGCAACAACTGACGAACGTGAGCCTTTCAATGAACCCATCCCTGTTATTCGGCTCAAGTAGGCGGCTACGAAGCGTCCCCACCGGAGTCGCGCCAACTACGCCCAAACCCATCCTACCTTTACAATTGGTCGATCGCAATTCAACTCCCATTTCTGAATTTTCCCGCTTTCTGTAATCATTGCTAGTCTTATTATTGTTATTATTATTAATACTATTATTATTATTCATAGTAGGTATAATTTGTTTGGTGCAGGAGATGTATATACATAGATATATATATACATGTATACATATATACACACACTTGTGTAGGAGGCAAAATTTTGTCTTATTTATATTATAGTTTTCGGCAAAAAAATACAATTTTGTAATTATGATGATCATTTTTGTACTGTCTGCTGTCTTATTCCGTACTATGATTTAGAGTCAATAAAACGGAGCACTGTGATACTTTTCTCGCAACGTCACTTTTAATCGCAAAATTAATTAAACTTTATTCTCAAGATTTGATAGAGCATTGAAATAGTCTTTTATACCTGATGAAAGAGAACAATGCTGAGAATGACAAAAGAAGTTTGGAATAAAAGAATTCTTTTATATGCCCAAGTATGGTGAACCTTGTAATATTAACATGCCAACAACCCAGTTTTATATATTTTAGAGACATTTTTGCTAAAAAAGATGAAAAGATAAATAAACTTGTATAAATCATATATTAATCAGTGACATATAGAAGTCAAAATACTGCGCATAAATTGTAGGGTATATTTAATATCATATAAAAAGTTAATCATTTATACAAAATTGTATGTTATATATTAGTCGTCATTTTATAATATTGACGAACATTTTTCGAGATAAAGAAAAACAAAAGAAAATATAATAAAAGGGTTCTCCAATTATTCAAGTTTGCTATTGTCCAAAACAATTCATACCTTGGGGATGGTTAGCTATTTATATAACTTTCACATTGTGTGTCTTTTCAAAAATGACAAAACAACAGGTTTATAAAAGAGAGCATAAGTTGAGTTGATTTTTAAATATTAAAAACTCATCTTCTTGTCTTTATGTAAAATTTTCAAATATCTATTGTGCATGAATTGTTTTTGAACAATTGTATTGCTTTTCTAAATAATTTTCTTGATAAAAGCCAATTTGCTTCAACAACTTTTCAGAAAAAAGTACAATGAAACAATAGGTCATTATTACTTTTAAAAATATTTGTTTTTTTACTAATGTTCCATTCATGAAATACATAAATGACCTAAAAAGATCATTAATTTTGTAATCTAATCTGTAAAGAAACGTTTGTGGTTTTTGTTGGGCTTTTAAAAATGGTGTGAAACTAATATTTGAACCATAAATCAAAATGTGATTAACTCATTTTCTCATTTATTACAAGAGAAATGAAAACTTAATTAATCTAATTTTTATAAGAAAAAAATTACTGACAACTTATTGAATTTTTACTTTTAACCAATTTTAATAAATAAATGTACAACAAATTAATTTACGTATAAAAGATCTTTTCTTTTTTATTTTTAATTTTCTTAAATTGAACTTCAAGATTTTAAAATAAGTATCTCACATAAAAACTGTTATTGAATTATTACTCAAATTAAATTCAAATTTTGTAATTTATTTTTTGCAAATAAATAAATTGTTAAGTATAATTTCAAAAAACTGTGCTCCAAATAAACAAAAAATATTTTACTAACAATTTATTATTTTTTTGTTCTAACTACTAACTTTATTCTAATTTTGTAAAACAAACAAATGTTAAATACAAACTTTCTACAAATGTCTAAGTTTTAGGCATCTAAGTTGTTCCCATAGTTATTCTAATATAGATTTCTTCTAAGAAAAGATCAAAAGAGTCCAGCGTCTCCAGGTGTATATAATTTTTAGAATATTTTTAACAGTTAACAGATGTCACCAATTTTTACAATGACTTTGGAAACTCGTAAAACGTATTATTTTACATAAAGACAATGTACATTTTTATAAATTGTATGAAAAGATGAAAGGACATGATGTCTTGAAAGAGAATGCAAAAATCATATCAACCTGCAGAAGAAAAATTCCAAAGAAAAGCACGTTTTCGTTTTCGTAAATAATAAAATATGACCAACAACAAAAGACAAGATGTCAATACAAGAAATAGATGAATCGATGCATTTAATTAAATATTCATCTCTTGTTTTCACACTACACACAAAAATCGTGGAAAAAAATAAAACTAACAGAGCAATTTTTTTAATATTTGCATATTCAATTTAAATTAAATTTTAAGCATAATGTAAATTAAAAAGAAAAAACGAAATTTAAGAAAATTAAATACAAAGTTTCAAAACTTCAAGAGTTACATTTAAATGGCCTAATATTCATATTTACACTTTAGTATATTTTGCTTGAATGTTCAAGTTAATTTTTTTTTTTTTTTAAACACTCAAAAATCTGACTGAAAGATTTTCTCGTTAAATATTAGAAATAACATCAGAGCTGAGACAATTTTATTCTGATTACATTACCGAAAGGATTGACTGTTGATAGATATAGCTGATTACTTTAAATTAATAAGGAATATGTGTGAGTAATTCATATGTGGGAAACGCATTGTGATCTCGGGGGATTGTCTAGCAGACACCTCACTCACACCCGCTTTATTGCAAAAATAGCTGTGAGCGCGCAGATATAGGGAGCTTTATTAGGTAAATAAGTGTGATTCGAGTGCGTATATAAGCGCCCATCCATACTAAGCTGCCTCGTTTTATTCACTTCAATGCCTAATGGAATTGAGTTCTTGTAAGCGCCCGTCTACACAACCGATTCGACTCGTCGAGCGAAAGAAGAAAGGGCATGCGAAATAATTGGTATTTTGTCTCACTAAATCCTTTGTTATCGAATTTTAATTGACTATCGTATTTTTCACTTTTCTTTTTTTTCGACAAATTATATTTTTAATCAACCGTTCTCATATCTCGCTCCAATTTTTATATTTAATTTATTCTTATAGACAAAATTTTTTCGAATATTTAGTTTTATTGCCTTATGTCAAATAATAATTGATTAATAACAGATGAACACGTCCATACGAATTTCGATTGATAATTTGGCCTTTTTCATTTGCAGTGCTTATCGACACAAAAGTAAAAACCTACAGTCGGATAAGTATCGAAAAAAACATTCTACGTTACCGAAGAAATTTTAGTTTTTGATAAATTTAAAAAATTATTATAATTTTGGTACATTGAATTATTACTTGTAAAATATATTCAAGAAATAATTGATTTCATAAGTTTTCCACAAAATAATAGCTAATAAAAATTCATGCAACATTGGTGGCAGTTACACGAACTAAAATTTCTTATCTTTAATTAATGTGAAAGAACTTTATGAACTAAATGATAATAATTAAATTAAACTTTGATAAGTGTGTTTAGTAAATATATCAACATAGGTTCATATAACTTTTTGTTTATTCCATAAAAATGTATAATATCTAGTCCCTTCAACCATACACAACTTGGTATTTATTTTCTGGTATATATACATACCCTAATAGCCAGTATAATTGTAAGTGATTTACATAAAATTTACATAAATGTAACACCTCATTAGGCATCATTATTTACATAAATCATTTTCACAAAATTAAAAGATTTTTAATTAGATGGACAATTGCGCAATTCAAAAAGCTTTATTAATTATTTCCAATTCATTTAATGATTATTAATAATTTGCCATTTATTTCAATAAATAAAAATATTTATATGAAATTATAGGCTATAATCAAAGTTACATGAGTTTTACGTTTCGAAATTATTTTATTTACTTACCGAAACTGAAAAGAAATTGATCAATTAAATGTTTAGTGTATATTACAATACTAATTTAAAAGACACAATTTGTTGTATAATTACCTTGAATAAATGAAATTACAATGTTTTTTTCATTAATTCATATCGGTTTTAAATATTCTAAATTAAAGTTGTCACATTTTCTATGTGCAATTTTATTTAGAAATTTAATGTTAAAAATACATGAAGTTTCTTGTTAGATCGTTATTTTTCTTGTGTTTATAATTTATGTATACATGAAAATATTTTTGGTTGATACCGAGTTGCGCACAATGTCAAAATTAGACTTTGTATGTATCTGAGTTGTGCTCAATGGTTTTTTTGGGTCGAATTCGGCCATCTGAGTTCGAAATCACAATAGTCGAAATCACACAAACTATTGTATAGATATTTTTTAATATAAAACAAAATGAAATGAATTTAATAAAATTTAATCAAAATAATAAACAATTCAATTGTGTATACAGCTATACTTTTAACATTTAGCATAATAGATACACATTTAACAAAATCAATTAGACTAATATTCCCATTATTAAGTTGTTCAATTTTTCTATCAATGAACAAGTTACTGTCATTTTTGCGACGTGGCACTGAGTTTTCTAAATTTGTAATTTTTGAATAGGTATTAATTTGAAAATCTAAAATAATCATAATGAAGTCAAAAATTTTTGAATGCGGAGATGTAAATGATGTATTAAATTTGGAATGAAAAGATTCGCAGCCATTCGTTGTTCCTTCAACATTAGTATTCGCTGCTGCCCAAATATTTGGAGGAAAAGTCGAATTTTCAAACATGTATGTCTTAACTAAATAATCGGTGAAATCTCTTATTGCATTATTATTTAGTTGTTCTTCCATTAATTCCACAAATGCATCTCCAACAAGTGTAGGTGGCAAAAAAGTTAATCCAAAAAGATAATGTAGCCATTTTCCTACTGGCAATTCAATATCTTTATAATATCGAAATAAACCTATTGATTAATTTTTTCGCCGCCAAGCTTGACTTAAATGAAAGCGGCATGCGATAAGTTGTGCACCTCTAAAAATCTGTTGTGCAGCTGATTGAATTCCTATCTCAAAATCAGAAACAACAAATTTTGGAGCAAAATTCAATCCTAATTTAGCGATTTCACATCTTAAAATACTAAATACTTCAGCATACGTGGATTCTTTCTTGTCCTTTAATAAGCAGAACGCAAACGGGAGATAAACGCCGTTTTTAAAACCATGCAGTGTAAAAAGTTGAGTGAAAAACTTTGTGCAATAAAAGTGCCATCCATCAAGACAACATCACATTTACTTAGCACAGTTAGATTTTTTTCACACGAAAAAATAATATTATTAGTGCTGTTATTGTACAATAAGAACTTTTCTTTTAAAATTGTCTCAATATATATAGTTTCAACAATTGTGTGAGCTTTAGCAATTGATGTCGGTTGTTTAGGACAACGCAATAACTTTGCAGGACTCATATTTTTACTAAATCGCTTTAGATCTAGACTGCTTATAGTATTCATTACTTGAGGTGTGTTTTTAATTTCTCTTCGTAGAATTGATCTAGGCCGTCCAAAGCAGTCATTTTTTACTTTATAAGTTGCTGCGTTATTAATTCTATGTCGGTTTAGAGAACTGTCAAAGACTGGATCATGTTTTCCTGCGCATTTTGACAAAATTTTTTCATCTACAACTGTGTAAACTTTGGCTAAACAACACTTATTAGTGCAACGCCAACACAACTCACCGGTTCTTTTTAATGTACGATAATATCTATACTTAAAATTATTTAATACTAAAATATTATTTCCTTTTTCACTCAACATTGTTGTTATTTGAGACATTTTTGTATATTTGCTATGACTGATGTTTTGGAATAAAAAGTTTGTGTGATTTCGAGCATCGTATTAAATAATGCCATCTTTAGTTGCATATAATAATAATTTGAGCGAAACTCAGATGACCGAATTTGACCCAAAAAAACCATTGAACGCAACTCGGATTCTCCCACGCTTTATACACCATTTCTCTTATGTTAATGTTTTGACATTTTAAAATTAGGAAAAATACGTGAGGTATTTGAGGATTAATACAAATACAATAAAAAAAAAATTTTACCAAATTATCAGTTAAAAAATTAACCTAATTTTTTTTAAATTACCATAACTTAATTACTTTCCCTATTAAAAATAAAGTCAATTGCGTTTGAAAGTTTAAATTACTCTCAATAATAGAATTTAAAAACACATATCAATAAAAGAATTTTCAATAACTTATTATTGACACTTCTGAAGAGGAAATATAAACACTGAAAAACATTAATAAAACCAATAGATGGTCTTATTTTGATTAAAGGCAATTTTTTTCATATTTTGTTATTAACGTATATAAAGAAGCATTAATGATTACAAATTAAATTCACAAAACTCAATTATTCTTTAAAGTAAACTTTTTCACGAATTTTTTAGCAAAATACATAATTCTTTATAATTTAAGGTTTGTTCTTTCATATAAATCTCACGTTACAAGAATTCAAATGGAAATAACCACTTTTATCATTTTATTCATATATTTAAACTTGTTCGTGTTACAAATTACTTTTATTTAGACATCTCATTACACTGAATGGATCCGTAATTACTCATCGTCTAACAATTTTGCAAAATAAAAAAAAACGGAATTATTTTCAGATAATTTTTTTTTGTTCATTTCATTATTATATAAAAATTTCGTAGTAGATAAACTAGATATTTACATTAACCCTTATCATAAATCGAACTCGTTGTTGAAAGCATTTGGACAGGAGTAGGGGTAACATCGTGAAACCTCGGAAACTGGCTTAACGATGTCGTTTAGCGAATAGTCGCTGCCGCGCATCGATGCCAGTTGATCGTCGTTGGCGAATCACGAGGTCCCTCGATCGATCCGCGGCGCCGAATCCAAGTCCAACCAACCTTCGAACCCGAACAAACGAATCAACGAAAACAAAACACTGACAATTCTCAGTGCTCCGAGCGAACAACTCCAAAAACTTGCTGACCTAAAATTGAAAAATTTTTCTTGCTCCTCTTAACACAAAAAAAGGCAGAGCAAAAAAAGGAAAAAGGTTATATAAAGCTCGAGACAAAATGAAACGTTTTGATTGTGCAATCATTTTACTTTTCATCGGTGAGTTTTTTGAAAACATTTTTGCAAAAACATTTTGTTATGTATTTTTGTTTCATTGTTCATGCAACTTTTTACTCGGATTGAAAACAAATATTGCAAATTTTTTTATTCACGTACAATAAATATAACTGTAAATCACATTACAGTGTTTATTTTGAATGATTATTTGTGATTCTGATAGCCCACAAAGTCATTGAATCGTATAAAAGTTTGGTTAATTTGCTCATTATTTATATTTATGATGCTTGTTTTTATTTGAGATTTTGTCAAGCTTGGCTTAATTAATTTTTCATACCGTTTTTCTTTTGTTCTATGCATTTGTTTGTTTGTAATTTCAGTTGTTTTAAAAATTGCACAATTTTGACATTTTTGAACATTTTTTTATCAATATTATTTTAAATGATAACACGATTTTATTTTAATAGAATTTTATCACAGTCAAGATATCTGAATTATAATAAGTTCATATCTCAAAAAATATATGTTTTTCTTTAATACGTCTTTTATAAATTTCAGCTTTAAAATAAAAATAATCTTTTGTTTTATATAAAATTATGTTCAGCCCTTGTAAGTTATACTTATGATCTAATTTAACTAAAAAAACAAAAAACAATTAAAAAGAATAGAAAAACTAACAAAAACAAAAAACAAGCAAATGAATAGAACAATCGGTAGGAAAAAAGTTGAATTTTATTAGAGCATATTTTGTTAATCATTGAAGCATGCGATTAACGGTTTGTTAAACCCTTAGGTTTGACAAACGTATACGTAGAGGGCGTTTCCCCTCCGCGAATCTGAAAAGGTGAGATTTCGTTGCACAATGAAGCACCCCTGAAAACTCGAGTCGTCATTCATGGTTTTAACAATGAATAAATAGCACAACTGAGGGTGCTTCATTCCAAAGAGTAGGGGAAAAAAACTATACAAATTTGTTCGTCATTGCGAATAAACTGTGATTTAGAATTGCACAGACTTGATTAAGTATCATTAAGAGTTATTTTATTTATCCTTATGCAATTTTTGTTTATGAAAAATAAAATTTAATATTGAAATAAAAATATACAATTTGCTAAAATATATAACAGTTAAGTGTAACTTTTATTAACATTAATATTAACTTTGTTTTTGTAAAAAGTATTTATTTTGTTGGTACAGACAAAACTCCTAGTTGTAACACTTATTAACAGGTCGTATATTAATTTGTGCCATTTGAACATGAAATTGTTTCGCGCGTCTAAACGTTCATAAACCCCTCTAAAACCGGATTTCCTTTTCGTTTAGCATACTGTCCAGGAAATCAAACAAATGCTCATGACAGAAATATTAATGAGATCAGGTGAAATTTTGTTAATTTGATTTTCTTTATTACCTGTTTAAAATGGTCTTTTTCCGTTTTTTTTCTTCAGCTTTTTTTTTTTATTTATTTTTCTTTGTAAATATTAAATACAAACAGAACAAAGTTTTTAATATTAATTTTTTTATTCTAAAACCTGTTTTTGAGGTCAAAACAAAATCTTACATTATTCATTATAAATGCAACTATAAAAATAAATTTCAGACTAATCTGAGTTCATAAAATTAATGAATGATAAAGGAATGACGAACACTTTGTTGTAGATCAAGTTTGCATCAACAAACTTTGAACGTTGCTTCTTTGTGATAAGATGCCACAACATGCTTAGTAATACTAGATGCTCTGTTGAGCCAATAACAAAAATGCTTTGATTATGCAGACATTAATCCTTCTTGTTTTTCAATTACAATTGCAAATAAAACAAAAAATTCTTAAATAATAAATGTTTCACAAATATTAAATTGTATTGTACTTAACTAAACTAAAATAGTTATATCGTCGAATGAGGTAAAGTCGATCAAAATTAACAGTTTTTCGCAGAAAAAATATATTTATAATTCAGATGAAATTCTGATAATTTTGTTCTCAAATCTTTAGCTTTTTTCCTAAAGACATTTGATAAAAAAACTTTAAAAAAATTATTATTATGATGTATATAAAAATCAATTATTGTAAATTAATTGAAATAACGGCTTTTTTTATTTATAGAGATATAGAGATACAAAGAATAAAAGTTCATTTGGTTTATTAATTTGATATTTCTAAATTGTTATTTATACAAAAAAAAGATCAATGGAATAATATCGAAATGCTTAATTAATAATTAGAACTAACACAAAAAGTAAACCAATAGCTTGCTTGTGCTCATATTTAAAAAACTGCTTTGAAATTCTAAATTTTATAAACTTATGAGACTGGATCGACTTTACCCTCAACAAATGAGATTTATTATTATTAATTCGTATACACTGAAAGAATTATGATTTTAAAAATTACGATCAGTGCTAATAAACTAAATGCATAAAGCACTTATTACATTATATTTAATCATTATTTAAAAGAACTATAGCGGTGCTAGAAGTTTTTCAAATAACCTTTGAACTTTTTTAAACAATATTTAAAAAAGTTCTAGCACTGCTAGTTTTTTTTTTAAATGGTGATTGAATATAATCTAATAAGTGCTTCATGCATTCAGTTTACTAGCACTGATCATCATTTTTAAAAT
>JABFPM010006290.1:0-10297 GCA_022817325.1 Idris sp. 1 HC-2018
TGAATAGCACAATAACAAATTCAGCTACCTTACAGCATAATACTTTTAACTTCGTAATTTTTTGAACAAATAATTTAGCCGAACCAGATGTCTCGTTCGATTAATATATAGATTAATATTAAAGTTTGCAGAAATCATTCAATAAATAGATTCAATTTTTATTATCTGTCTACTTTGTAATAAGAAAACAAAATTATAAGTAAATCGTGAACAAAAGAAAATAATGCTATTTTTTGAAATGGGTTTTCATTTATATTTTAATTAATATTTGATACATTTATCTTACGAACAATAAAGCGATAACAAATGATATTATCCGTTGAATTTTTTCATTTTTTTCGTTCACTCGTTCAAAAAGTTTAAAACTGTTTTTATATATTTAAATGCTCTGCTCAGAATTGAAAAAAAAAGTTTTGCGCAATTACAAGTTAATAATCGTTTTTGTCAAGTACATTTTAAAGAAATGCAGCGTTGCGTACTATATGTTTACTTATTATAAGTTTTTCATCTTCTATTAATGAAATACAGTCTGAAAAGTTTAAAAACTTTGTTCTCCTAAGTCTTTTTCTCGTCTTATAAAAGATCAGAGCATAAGGTTTTAATGCTAAATGCAAAAGTTCACAGTTAAATCCTAACGATATTTATAGATATTATTTGCAATATTAAACTGTTAATAAATAAAAAACATTACCATTGTTTTTTCTTTCCAATATTTTCTAAACTATAAAATCAATTTTCCAATTTCATTTGGGAAAATGTGTAAACAAATGTTTAGCTCATTCATCACAGACTTGAATTAACGTTTTAGATTAATCATATGAAGATCGACTTTTACGGTTTACAGTAATTTAACATAGTTTATTTACAAACTGGGTTTAGTAAATGATGAGAAATTCCTCTTTTTTCTTGCATTTTTCAATGTCTATATTCGCACATTAATGCAAGAAACGAATTAAAAAAATTAATTTCACGATAACATTGTGTGCAATGAAAGATATGAATCAGAACATTCTCATGATAATAGAGTTTGTACTTAATACGTTTTTATACATATATATACATATAGTTATGGATACAGCAGTGAATCGTAAATTGTTTTATTCATCAAGTTTTCTACGACGTGTCAATAGCTAATTTTTTACATCAACAGTTACACATGTCGCATCTCAATAATGAACTCATTAAATTTTTCTTATACAAGCTGAAGAAAAAAAATAAACACAGCGATTTGAAATCAATTAATGTATTATAATTTATTATGATTATTTTGCTAAACTATTACATAGTCTAATTGTGCGAAACAAATTAGCGGCATAATCTTTATACAAATTATATTATTTGCTATGATTATATTTTAAATTACGTTTTTGTGGTTAACTCAATTTTTTTGCCTTAAATATGCGCGAGATTCGCAAGAGTTGGAAGGAAAAAAAAAAAACGTCGCAAATTATAAATTTTTTAATAGTCACCAGCAAGGATACACTAAGCTACAATTGTGCACAACTTTTTTCTATGAAAGATGAATAAATTTTTTGTGTTTGTAATGTACGAGAAATAACAATTACGACGTTGCTGCAAAAATCTGCTGATTCAGCTGCAATCGTGAAGTTAATTTAAGGGTTGTGAAAATAATGCTTACTTTCAACAGTTACTAAGAGATTATTAAGTAAAATTATCAGAAGAATTACTTTATACTACGAGAGAGATAATTTGAAGAAGAAAAAAAAAAGTTTTCAAACTATAATAAGTTCATATTAAAACAACACGCCTTTTTTTTAACGAGAATCATTATTATTAACTTAATTTTTCTCGTTCAATTAAAATAAAGCAACTATTAATGATAAAAGTCTAAATTGAACAGCTCCGGATTTACATAAAGTTTAATTAAAAAAATTCATTCCAGTAGATGATGTTAATTAATAAGTTAAATTTATTCCTTTTGCAAAAATTATTGATAAAACCAACTATTTTAGGTCGGAACTTTTTTTTTAAACAAAAAATAATTTTTCGAGCACAAAAGACGATTTTGTTAATTCTTTGTTCTAAGTATTTAACTTTAGCAATTAAATTATTATTATTCTTTTTCCAATTATATGCCAAGAACGTGACACAGTGTACGGTATGTTGAAGATTGCACAAAACCGTTCTCAACAAATATTTATATATATTTCTCGTTTACAAATAAAACATTTTTCAATCAAACAACTGACTCATACTTTTTGTTGTTACATACTGAGATACCAAATTACTAAAATACAATAATGAAATATCAATAAAAACGATAAAATATCCCGAAGAAAAGTCACGTTGTACTCTGTGAGATTTGTGTGAAGAAAAGTTACAGTGTATCCACTTGTCCATTCATTTTCAATATATTATAATCTTTTGTCTCGCTGCGCAGTATATTTTATGTTTTTTTTTGTCACAATATATGGTATTACAATTTTTATATTTCAATTTCTTTTTGTTTTTACAAACTAAAAAATCTTTTTTGCATTACTATTTTTATTATAAATTTATTTTGACATATTATATATCAATTATCTGTAAAAGAACAATTAAATTTCTCTCAAAAATAAAAATTACAATGTAAAAATAACAAAATCAAATAAATTAGAAAAATTAGATCACAATTTTGAGGCATCTCTTTTTCTGTTAATTTTTTGCACGTGTTAACATTTGTTATTGACTTAAACAATCATAAAAAATGTTCTTAAAAAAACTTCTTTTTCTGTAATAGACTCCAAAAAAATATTTAGAAGAAGAAAAAAAAAGATTTATTTCCGGTGCACGGGGAAATTGCTCTGGAGACGTCAAAATCTGTAATTCCTTTTTGTGGTGTCGCATTAAACCATACTAAATAGCATTGTTTACGATAATTATAGTAGGTTTTGCAATCCATTTGTGTTAGTGTGTGTGTGCACTTCGCGTGGCTTTGTTTCGTGCGAAGTGGGTCTTTTTTACGAGCCATTTCTAAATCCTTCTCCATCTGTCTTGCTTGCTGCACATAATCCGATCCTTTTCGTTCGCTCTTTGCCTTATTTCTTGGTATAAGAGAACCAGAGAAGGCACACAGGCGGAGTGTTGGCAAAACTGTCGGTCGCGCTTGGTCGGCTGCGGTTAAGTCGCCGCAGCCGGTTTGCGTGTTCGTCCGTGTTCTTTGGTAGATAGGTGTCCTCGGTGCAATTCACTGTGCTTACCGAACGAGTCGAACCGAGAGAGAGAAAGACCGAGAGCGAAGTAGTCGGCGTGGTCGACGCGGCTAACCGCACCGATGCTCTCAACTCGCGGCGAACGCTGAGCCAGGAGAAAGAGTTACAGTACTCGAGTCCACTTCCGCCGCTGTCGCTACTGCTTGTGTAACGCGACAATGTGCAGGGGACCATGATAAAACAATCGTTTAACGCAACGTTACGCACCATCGACGACGAGCGCCTTCAGACGACGAGTAAGCGCTTTTGCCCTGCACTTTCAAATTTGTTTTCCCCCTTTTTCCTCAGAACGGATACCGATTTTACGACTTTTTGATTCCATCCACAATCTGTAACGCTAAAAAGTTGGTTCATCTAAAATGTCCTGTAAATGTTTTACACATTTTGTTGGAATTTTTAACTTTATTCTTAATTGTTTTCTAGTTTAATTTTTATTGTAAATTTTATTAGAGAAGTTGAAAATTAAGTTTATATGACGTTTCATTTTAAAATTGTAATTTTGGAAGTTTAATGTTCAACGTAGAAATTGAAGAGATTCAAACATTTAGAAAGTAAATTTGATTTCCTAAAATAATGGAATAACCTTATCTGTTGTTCGTTATTTTAAAAGCCTGTTTAGATTTATGCGATAAGCCAAAAAGATGAAAAGAAAAATAAAGAAATTTGGCTCCGTTACAATTGCTAATTAAAACTTATTCTTGTGTTTGGAATAAAAGTTTTAGTTAACATTTTTGCTTCGCATGAAAATTGAACTCATTTTAAATGGATTTGCTGATGTTCGTATATACATTTATATTCTTATAATGTTAGCATTTGACGAAGAAAAATTGAAATAAATCATGTGCTCGCTAGAAGATATTAAAGGATAATTCGGAATTTTATGTTTCATTCAAACATTAAGATGGCTCATGTATGTCAAATATTTTAATTTAATTTCCGACATTTTTATATACTTATTCAAATATTGTTGATGCGTATAAATTGAAGTGTACATTTTCTGCTAAACGTAATAATAATTCTATACAGTTAATTAAAATATTTTTTATTATCTATAAAATTATGATTGTGTTTCTTCACGAATTAAAATAAATAAGTAATGATTAAAATAATTGTATTCACTTCAAAAAATACTTTTCATTTCAAATAAAAATTACGAAATTACGGTTCAAAAATTGTATTTTTCTAAGTCTTTACAAAATGTTACGTTTTCATTCAAAGTTCGAAAATCAAAAACCGTTTTTTCTCTTCTTTCAATCAACTTTTTCTCTTAACAAAAATGACCAATTTTTTATTCTATCTGTGTACATATGTCGAAATAAATTTGCATGCCTGTTAGCAGCATATAAAAGAATAAAAGGTGCATATTGCAATAGACACCGGGTATTAAACGAAATCATATTATTCGAAACGCGACGATAAAATTATAGACAGAAATAGGGAGCGTTCATGCTACCCTCCGGGAATCAGACTTCTTTCTGGAACTCGATCCTTAGGGGTTAATGTTATATTTGTCCGAGGTTGAGCTTGGCAGGACGACGAGAACTATAACAATTTTGTCAAGCTTCGTAATTCACCGCAGAACATTTAGGCATATCCAGTTGTGTGTACGCGCCCATAATATCGTGTTACGAAAGCACTCCCACGCAACGAGGGAAAGAAAAAAAAGTATATTAAAATACTGCGAAATGTGTATTGTGCTTTCGATCCAATAATAGGAAACGAGATCTTTTAATATTTATGCCCCGTGTTTCCACGATTAAACTCTGACTAAATGAGTTGTTCCAAACAAATAATCACTATGTAGTTTGGATGATTGATAATACTTGTTTTTTTCAGATAGACGGCAATTTTGTGAGAACATGTCATTAACATTATTGTCAATTATTTGTATTTAGGACAATTACGACAAATTATATATACGAGTGTGATGTAATCGTATTATACAATACTTTTTACAGTTCGTTGTAATTGGTTGCAAAGGACAAAAATAAAAAAAACTTGTACAAATAAAATGTGTTTTTCTTTTTTCAATATAAACATATCTTTATCGCTAGACTGGTGTTTAATTAGCTGACTGCAATGTCTTTTACTTCTAAAGTTGAAATAATATACGTGCAGCGATAAAGTCGTAATTTTAACTTTGCACATTTTTTCCTTCTAATTCATTGCTGTGTGTGCCAGGCGTTATTGAATGAAAGAAAAGAAACAGCAAACGTATTCAAGCAGTTATCCAAGAAACATAATATTGCAGCTTATTAGTTTACATTTAAACTGCAACAGTGCAAAATTTTCATACATCGCACCGGATGAGATGATTTTTATATACGTTCAGCTCACAATTGAAAACAACGCATTGCTGCCCGATTGAGTGTGATTTATAATACACATGACTGTAATTAATACCAGCACGCATTCGTTCAAATGATAATTACAGTGTTGCACACATATACCGACACCATCACCGAGAAATATAAGCAAATGAATTCTCCGCACTCAAAAGACAAACGAAAACTGATTCTACTCTCTAAGAAGAATAATAAGATTCATTATCGCGATATTCATCAGAAAACAAAACGTCTTAAAGTTAAAACGTTTCCTCATTTTTTTAATTTATTTATTTCAAACGATAAACGATAAATACAAATTATGATATCACTGCAAAAACTGGTTAAAAAATGTTAATTACTTTAAATTACATTTTTACAAATTGTGGACCAAATTTAAGCTAGTATAAATAGGAAAAAAAAATATGATAAAATGTTCAGTCTTTTATAAAATGTTATTTTTCGATAAAAAATAAAGCAAAAATGAGTACGTTTTATATTTACAACTGAACGTTGCGTTGTGGAGTAAAGAAAACCTAATTTTTTCAAGAAAAACTAATAAATTAAAAAATCCAATTAAAATTTACAAAAGAGAGAGAGAGAGAGAGAGAGAGAGAGAGAGAGAGAGAGAGACAAAAAGATTGGTAACACCAGTAGGCCCAAACTTGTTCATGGATTCGTTCTGCTCAAGGTATTCAAGGTACAGATAACACTGAGAGCAGGGCCCTGCTGCTTGGGATTAATTAATGAAGAGTATTAGCAGGCTAGTACACGGATAAGGCCCAAAAACGGAGTTTGCATACCCGCCTGTCTGTGTTCGAATGTACACGTGTACGACCAAGCTGCGAACGCTTGAGTGGCCACTTCAACACAGTACTCTTGGCGCGTAACATCGCACGGAAATTGGATACGTTTTGAGCGTTGTGCGAGCTGTCCACTTCAGATGCATTTAAATACTATTTTGGCTTTGATTGTGCCACTTAGCCGCTAAGCAAATAGTTACTCGTCGCGTCGTAAATAAATACATTGCATCCGCTCACCGGCTTTGGCAAAACATTTTATTCGATTTGGATTATGGCCGGACCAAAATTTGTTTCTCTTTTTATATTATATTTGATTACAAGTTAGACTCGATATTTGAAATGACTCACTTATTAATATGAATATAAATTTAATTTAGAATTTTTTTTCCTTCAGTGAATCTAAAGAAATTTTCTGAGCGAACAAATGTCTTTTTTTTTATTGTTAGATAATTTAATTTGTAAGTTTATTTTTATTTTAATTTGTGTTGAAATTATATAAAATGAAACAATAAGTTAAAAAAAAACTTTTTACAATGATAGATTTTTTTTAGCGAAATTAAATTAGATCGAATTTCATTACAACTATTTTAATGTTTAGTTTGAAAATAAATTGACACAATTTGCATTTTTAGTGCCCAGCATAAATAAATATAAAAAATTCCGAGCTAATTGGTATTGATTTGTTCATTTATAAATGTTTTATTTTTTTTCGAATATGCTTTTAATAGTTTATCATATGGAAATGTCAATATAAAATAGCAATAAAATTGTATTTAACAAATGAAAAAATACACATAAATAATTTTTAATTGGTACTAAAAAAAAGTGTTTTTCAACTCATAAAAATATAAAATTAAATGAAACACTAGACTTCAGGGTAAATAAATCTAATTTCCACAATAATTAAAAAATAATTTACTTATTTTGTTTATTTGAAATAAAATTATTATTTTTTTATTCGTACAACGAACAAATTCTATTTGCAGCTATGAAATGTATTTTTTTTTCTTTAAGATTTAATTTTTTTATTTATTGGGAAAGATTTATTTAACCCACTTTTATTTATAACAAAAAATTTTATTTAGCTCGGTTTTTGTTTTATTTATTTTGTTTGAACAAACTATATTCCAAGTAAATTATAATTTAAAAACAACTGAAACTCAATTTAAAATATATATTTTATTTCAATCACGATTCATATCAAAATCATTTACATCTCATTCGTTCTGCATTATTATTCATTTATTATTATTCAACTTTTAACTCAAATTTATCTCATAAATTAATCAGATTTAAATTATATGACTGTACATTAGATCATTCATGATATTGTAAATTATTTCAAAAGATCATCACACTTTTACATGAATAAAGACTATTTAAGTAACACTTGCAATCATGAAAATGTTATTAGCTATTTATGAATCATGTAAAAAATTATCTCAAAAATAGTAAATATTAAAAATAACTTTAACAGCTATTATAAATAATCTAAAAGTGTATTTGAGATATTTTTAAATATTAAAATTATAAAAAAATTAATGCAATGCAAATTGAAAACATTTTTTTTTATTTCTTAAATTATCTAATCTGTTCTCGTATATCATAAAATTTAATAATCCATCAAATAGTTTAAAGTGTTAAAATATATTCAATAATAATATTACGCGTGTATTTGTTCCAAAAAGTATCATGTCATCAATAATGATTGTTTATCCTAAGAAAATATGTGCGTTTAAAAGTATTTATTCAAGCGAAGAAATTCTTTTTCGTCCGGTAGTAAGTCGATAGTGTACTCAGATATTGACTTTGCAGTAGTCATAAGTCATGCTATAGGTACTCTCGCAGTGTTTGCCCACCACTGCTTTTCTACCATTTCAGTCTGCAATATACAAATGCTTGCCATTCAATCGATTCGCCTACATTTGAAATGCGAAAATTAACATTCATTTTCTGAAACGACTCGAATGTAAATATATTCCCCCGACGTTGTCGCGAGCATAAAAATGTTATAATTCGAAATATAAATTTTGTATTACATTCGTCAAGTATTCATTATTTTCTCACTGACTTGGCTATCGATTGGAAATGAAAAATTAAAAGAAAAAATAATGTAAAACTAACAAAGCATTTTCTCCGTCGCTGAATAATTCAACGACTCATTCGATTTGAATAATTAATTGACTCTTAATGAAAAATCGTGCTTTGGAGGAGGCAACAAGAACAAAAAAAAGAGAAAAATTTTATTGTGAAAATAACATTAAGAACCTTGAACTTTATACTTGAAACATCATATTTTCAGAAATGTTAAATTATTTACCCGACGACATTTAAGTATCACTTCGTTTAAAAGAAAAATCGACGAATAATTGCATTTTTTATGTTTTTACTCGATTACCATTTTTATGTTCGAGTTTTTAATAATCAAGGCGCTCGTTATTTATGCGACACATCGGCATGAATAATCAACTTTATTTGTTTGGACAGGATAAAAATATTTTTTCAATAATTTATTGTTCATTTTGATACAGTCAATTTTTGCAACTTATATTCGGTAACATTTAAAACAAGAATAATATTTATGTCATCAAAATAATTTAAATATATATATATATATATATATAATAATTTTGTCATAAAAATCGGGGTAATCTTTTATTAAACGATCAAATTGCAGCTTTAGAACAACTTTTATTTTTGAGTTATATTGCACAGGAGTTGCTGTCACAAAAATTTATCTTTATATTGTCGCGAACATAAATTGCAGATCAGCGTCGCATTTTATTCATATTCAAATTGAACGGTTCGAAAGAACGGTATGTCGTAGTTAAAAAACATTCATACACGTTGCACGCAAATGAATCTCAACTCTGCAAGAATATACAATCACCTATATATATGTATCAAAGTCATAATTGGCTCGTATAAATATGATACATTGCACCTTAAAACGCATAACGATTCAATTAAAATTGCAAACATTTTTTCTAATGTACACAAAATGCAAGTAGCTTGGGACATTATAAACATGATATAGTTTTAGAGGTGAGCAATTTTTCAGCCGTCACTTTTGAAATCAAATTGTGTGCACTTTATATGAACAAAATGTGCATTGGGTCAACGTGTGACTTGGCTGGTAGAGAGAAAAACGCTAATAGAATAACTCACCCCTAGCAGCTTTTCACGCTCGATTTGGTTTGCAGGATCTTCCCTCTTCTAAAGTAACAGCAGTAAGCCCCGGCAGTTTTCTGTACACGAGCACGCATACGTTGACGTCTGAACGAATCAAGGGGTTTTGTGACAACAGTTTTTCAAGAGCACCTAAATGGAATAGAAAGAAAAATTACATGAGCACTTTTATGTACGAAATTACATTTTGTGTGTGTTGGCCTCTTGTGCAGTCTTTTACAATTAAAAAGTAATCTATTATACTAGAGTTAATTTAGAGGAAGCATTGTTAATTTTGACTGCAATTAAAGATCCTATTCATTTAACAAAAAAATTTAAGTTTTCCTGTACAGTTATTACTGTTCAAAAAAAGAAAAAAACTATTAATTAGTCAACAAAATGTAATAATATTTACTGTTGAGTGTGAAAACTAAAATAAAATTTCATGATCCTTAAATTATGTCTAATTAAGTCCTTTGTTGAGATTTAAAGCATGCAACTTTTTTTCTCTCACACAATACTATCATGAACTCAAATATTACCACTAACGAAGCTGACATTTCATCCTCGTTAATTTTTCAGCAACATATTTGATAAATGAATGAAATTTCTCATTAAAGAAGAAAATAAACACAGAATGAATGGCATTAGCAGGAGTAATCATTAATCAAGAAAAGGCACACCTTTTGAATGGAACCAAAGTGGCCCATTTTTGAACCATTGTGTTGCGTTCTCGCTTATGTCCCTGCATTATTCTCGCACAACACACACAGAATTTTTCGTCACGCTG
>JABFPM010006291.1:0-10296 GCA_022817325.1 Idris sp. 1 HC-2018
CGTCTACTTTGGTGAAATCTTGGTCGAAAATCTTGCCCGTAAACGATGTTCAAAGCGACGATTCTCAAAACATTGACCTGCACAGCATGATTCAGATGATTCCAAGTTGTGCTAATGTTGATAAAGAAAACGTATAGGAATGGATTAATGGTGATGACGAAGTTCACACTTTAAATGACGACGAAATTGTAGAACTTGTCAATTCTGAAGGAGACGTTGTCGAGGAGCACGAAGAAGAAGTATCAGCGGTGAAAGAACACATCAGCCATGAAGAAGGATTAAATGCATTGGAGTTCGCCCTGAAGTACGTCGAAGAACAACCGGAAGCTACCCCAAATGACTTGATGATTCAATAAAACGTTGGAGGGATATTGCATCAAAAAAACGGCTCAGTTCTCTCAAGCAATCGCACATTACAGATTTTATCAAAGTTTAATATTTCAAAATTTTATAAAATTTAATATTGTAACAGTGTACGAATAAATGTTTTTATATTGAATAATAGTAAGATATAAGATTTCTGGATTATCCGCGGTTTCGATTATCTGAGCCACGTCTGGTCCCGACCCTCTCGGATAAACGAGGTTCTACTGTATCTTTAAAATAATCAGTGTATTATAAAAATGAAAGAAATTCTTATTGTCTATAGGCTGCCATTGGAATCGCAGATTTGTGTGTAAAAGCCTTGGAAGCAGATGGCTGTTCCGAAGCAGAAGCGCGAAGTAAAATTTGGATGATGGATATCGATGGATTGTTAACTGTGAATCGTACTGAGGGTGACTTGCACGGTCACAAACAGTGGTACGCGAAAGATCACAGAAGTATAAAAAGTCTGATTGAAGTTGTGAAGGAAGTAAAGCCTACAGTTTTAATTGGTAATAATAATTGTTCTATAAATATAAAAAAATAAATTTCATTAATGCATTAGATTTGTCCACTCTGTATTAAATCATAAAGTTTTCAGTTGAAATCAAAGTTGCACATTATTTTAAATAATGCACGAGTTTAATTCAATATCTAAATATTTATGCAGGCGCGTCAGCAGCAGCAGGAGCTTTCACACCGGAAGTACTTAGAGAAATGGCAAACAATAACGACAGACCTTTGATCTTTGCTTTGAGCAACCCAACAAGTAAAGCCGAATGCACGGCACAGCAAGCTTACCACTATACCGATGTAAATATGATATTAATATTTATTATCTATAGATGTTCATCTGTTTTTCTTCTTTCAAAAGCATTTCTTCATATCATTTAGCATTTTACTATATATGTAACAAATGTATATGCTGGTTTTTGACATTCTGCAGGGCAGATGCATATTTTCATCTGGCTCGCCTTTCGGTGAAGTTCAACATAATGGTAAAACTTACAAACCAGGTCAAGGAAATAATGCGTACATTTTTCCTGGAATTGCTCTGGGTGTTATAGCCACAGGTTGCCATCATATCAAGGAAGATTTATTTTTAATTTCGGCACAAACAGTTGCTGATCATGTCGAAGATGTTGATTTAGAAAAAGGAAGTATCTATCCACCACTCAATGACATCAGAGAATGTTCCATTGAAATTGCTGTCAGAATTGCTGACTATGCTTACAGACAAAGTAAGATTTTGTTTCATTTTTGAAATTTGTAGGTAGAAGTTGAGTTCTTATGATAGTTTTATTACTATTATCAGAAGAATTATGGTAGTTTATTTTTCACTAATATATTCTGTTTTTTAGCTGGTTTAGCTAGTCAGTATCCAGAACCAAAAGATAAACGAGAATTTATAATAAGCAAAATGTACAATGCTAATTATGATAGTCCACTACCAAACTTATACGAATGGCCAGATGATTATTCAAAACCACGAGCAATTCCAAATAAGTAAGTATTTTGCTTTGAATTTTACATAATTTAAACACTATTTTTGATATGACAGGAGTTTTTAGTATAAAATAATTATACTATAATTGGTAATTTGAATTCAGTTTCAAATTTAAAATAATTACCTGACTATTATTTTAACTTGCAATTTTACGTTTTGTTTATTGCTTCAAAATTCTGCCCTTGTAAATGTAATTTCAAGAAAAAACAACTTTATAGACTAATTTTTCACGCACAGAACATTTATTTGGCAATCTTTCAATAGATCTCAATTATTCTTTCAAACATCTTCTGAGTTTATTTTCAGTTGAATTGTTCTTTCAAGCATTTCAACTTGATCTTCAAATATATATATATATATATATATATTTAATCCATTTCGAATTTTCATCAGACTTGTTTTTCATTTATTTTTTCTAGCAAGATATTTAATTCTCTCTGTTTATTTTTATCACCTCTTTATTTGCATTTTGCAGCAGCACATTGAACAAAAAAAATTGATTTCGTTTAAAATTCTATATTTGTTTCCAGAGATAATTTGCAAACCAATTTATCTTTTTTCAGAGATAATATCCAAATACAACATGATCTGAAGCCACCTATAAACTAAATTCAAACAGCAGAAAGTACAAAAAAAATCATGATAACACGTATTTTCATATAAATTTTGCATATTTTGCAAATTTATAATCACTTATATATTCACAGTATTGCAAACACAGAGGAGAATCTCTAATTTTCAAAAGTTCAAAAAGTACATTTAATTTGAAGCTGATAAACTTGAGACAATTAATTTTGTTTAAAATGTCCTGAAATAATCATTTCAACTTTGATCATATTTCACCTCAAAACAATGGTAACGTTTTAAAAAATCACACCATTTTTATAAGACAAAAATATTGGTCAATATTAATTTAAAATTGTATAGAATGATTTCAACAAAAATGAATTTGCTTTTTAAACTATCTTCCAGTTTTCTATAAATCATCTTAAACTAATTTAACTCAAGAAAAATAGATACACTTTAAAGTTGCATTTCATTTCTTTTGCATTTGTATTTAAAAATGGTGCGATTTTATGAATCTCGAATTGTTGAGATTCATAATCTCATTATTAATTATTGGTTCATTTATTGGTTCAGTTATATGACCCTTTATGTTCATGTATAATATTTTCTGATATTCTGAGATATTCATTTATTAAACTTATGAATGTTCAACTTTTTCTTGCATTAACTCCTTTTAATAATTTTCACCAGAAATATCCGGTTTTGTGTTCAAATTAATGATTCTGATAGATTTGTAGATGTAAAATCTTTGCCCAATTGTTAACTAATTTTGTTCCAATAGAAATAATTACTAAATGCCAAAACTTTTGTAGAATATAATTGTGACTTTTTCTTGATTCTAAGATCTACTTTATTTCTGTTAATCAAGTTGTGAGAATGTTTTCTGATTCCCTAAATCCATTTCACATGTTTCAAAATAATTTACTGATTTAAGGTGATGCCGAAAGGAAATTCTCTGCCTCTCTCTCATTTTTAGTGATATTTTCGTACTTTTGAAACTATTCACGGAATTTATTATATTTTTTGTTGTTTTTTAGTTTATAACATTCTCCCATTTATAGTCAACACTGGTACATGGCCGTTTTTTTAAAATTAATTCAAACAATTAAATAATTTAAAATATCACTAAAAAAATAAAAGAGAGACAAAAAATTTCCATTCGGCATCGCGTTAACTAGATGAGTTTTTAATTTCAAAACCCTTTGCTTGCTGATTTATTCCGAAATATTTTGTAAAATAATAATTTAAGTTTATATCTTTAATAATTTATCTTTGAAGCAAAATTAAATTAATATATATTTTTTTTTCATTAGATATGCCATATAAGTTTGCAACTGTTCCACGCATGAAATCTAACTCGAGATCATTTTTAGACATATTTTTTATAGGTAGGTACAATGAGTTCTTTTGATTTTATTTATCCCTTTTTTAAAACAAAGGGTTGAAGTAACCAAAAACTTTTTTGCAAAGAACATTTTTCTAAAATATTTTATCAATTACTTTATAATTAATATTATACATAATTTATATGATAGATTTTTTTATATAATATTATTTTACAATCATTGAAAAAATAGTTTTGCAGGATAATGTATTCTAATCAAAATTGTCTCACAAAATTGTCTCGCATTAGAAAAATAAAAAAAAATAATAAATAAATACTATATTCAATAAATGTTAACTTGCAAAAAAATGATATAAAAAGGAGCATTGTAACTTGATAAATTATTGTTTGCATAAAATCAAATATTGTAAAAATGTAATTGTTTGTGTAAATACTTTATCGTTATAATATAAGTATTAATATACCAAATATAAAAGCTTATTTTTATACTTATATTATCACACGATTTTTGAATAAAAGTTTACATAAAAGTAAAAAAATAAGTCGATAAACATCATAATTTTGATAAAAACATTCTTAATTAATATTATTTAATGTTTAGTAAACATTTCTTTTTCTTATTATAATGAAATAGACTGATTTTGATGCCCAGATATCACTTAATATTTTTACGATAAAATATGTAAAATTTACATGGACAAATAATATGCTTCTTTTTTAACCAAATTAGCCATATAATGTGTCAGTGAACTGGACACTATACTCCTCTTAAGAAAAATGATACATTTAGAAATATCAATTCAAATTTAACTGAGATATTTCAAGATGTATTATTTTTCAGCAATGTACTTAGATGTAATAGTTTGTAAAACAGAGCCGTCAACTTGCTCAAACGCAAGAATCTTGAATCGAAAAACTTAATATGGATATTATATAAAATTGTGAAAATCTCTAAAAACATATTTAGTATTATTAATGTACTTAATTATCGTTAGCAAATGGCCTCGTTAAAATCACGCAAAAGTTTTTAAACTACATGATAAATGCCATATCATTAACTGTAAATCAATTTAAGAATAAATGTATGTATATTATAATGGTATTATTATTGTTATTTCATTTTTTTAAAAATAATTGGAAATTTATTTACATTAAATTTCTTATAAGTTATAATAATTAAGTCTATGAAAAGCGAAAAACAAAAATTAAAATCTCATGATAATGTTGATTTTTATTATCAAGACTAACATTCAAAAAGAGAAATTTATCATTGACAATTGACAACTTGTTGAAAACTAAAACTTGACCGTACTAATATACATACGTAATAATAAGACCAATTCAGTAAACCATAAACTTGTTACATGATTTATCAAGTTATTTTTAAATTGCAAGATTTGCTGTCATAAATAGAGCTCAATACCTTTGAAAATTTTTAGTTTTACATTACGTTTGCAAAGAGATTATGATTTCAAAAAATTATCATAATTTTACAACAATTACAAATAAAAATCATTTGATTATCATGCAACAATATAACTATTGTATCAGTGTTGTCTCTGTTTGCAATAAATTAATCAAGATGATATGTCAGTCCCGCGAATGCGAAAAACATAAAACAAATCATGTTTTAATATGATTGAGAAAGATGTCTCAATAATGACTGAAAATTTCATCTTTTTGAAATCTCCGTTGTAATTTGGAGAAAATGCATATATTATACAATAAATATTACCTTGACAAGTGACTTAACAATAACAACAGTATTTAACGTTTGTCGATGATTATTGTCAAAGAAGTAGTTTTTTATAATTGTTGATTAAACGTAAAAAAATAATTTGTCTGTTGAATTGTAAAGACAGTATTTTTTGTAAGCGGCAGATTTTGTCCAAAAGAAGTTTGTACATTCAGATGAGCTGTTTTTAATATAAAATGCGATATGAAATTGATAATAATTTTGAGAATTATATTACACTTACTAAATAAATTTGTCATGAAAATTTCAATGCTTGAATAATGAAATGTAAATTAAAATAAATTAAGTATAACATAAATTTCAACTTCTTGTACATGTACGACGTTTAAAAAATAAAAAACATAAAAATTGATTCAATTAGTAATTCTGTAATTCCATCGCAAGATTTCTTTTTTAAAAAATTTATTTAAAAAATAGTTATATTTTATAAATACAAAACTTTATTATTTGCAAAATGATCGTTAGGAACAAAAAAAATATAACTATTTATATTTATGAATTAAGATGCACCACTCAACGTCTCTTCAGTTATTACATTTGAAATGCTTCAGAGCATGGAAAAAAAACACTCATTTTTAACAAATTAATCACTGTCAACAGGCATTGTTGGATCATAATCTGGATCATATTCGTTATCGTCGTCATCTTCTAAATCCAGGTCGCATAGATTTTGAAACAGACTTTCATCAATTTTTACAGATTCTAAAATAAAAAATAAAATTATTTAACATGCCAAAAAAAGGAAATATGTTTAAAATTAAAAAGTGTCTACCATCATCTAAGAATTTAAGATCAGACTGATTCAACGTCTTGTCAGTCATAAATAATTCCTTTCCAGTTAACTTTTTGCCTTCCTTTTCAGCTATTTCTCTTCGTTTATGAATACCCGTTTCCTCGTCAAACTTTTCTTTCCATCGTAAAAAAGTTTCGACAGTTACCCTCGTTCCTTCGAACCTTTTCTAAAATAAAAATTATTTTAAATGCAATTTTTTTAATACAAATTAAATATATGTTCAAAAGTTTGGAAAACTCTTTTCACGTTAAAAATTGTCATTTCAAATTAAAATAATTTTGTCATTTCGGCAAATAATTGCTGCAAATAATTTTGCTTATTTGAAAGATTGAGATTTCAGTTTTTTAATTCTCTAGTTAAAAATGCAATGTTTAATGGCAGCGAAAACAGTTGAAATGTATAATATCTCAATTTTTCTGAACTCATGAGTAATGAAAGATTTAAATTTTCGATTTTTCAAGCACCTGACCCTTTAATCCTTTTTACTCAACCCTCCAGTAAATTCGTAATTTTGAATTCAACAAATAACTTTGTTTAAACACTTGTCATTATATTTAAAAGCAATTATACAATAAACTTAATGAGATATTCTTAAAATCTGACAAAAATTGAACGATTTAAAAAAAAATAATAAATCGATTTTTGATCATTTTCAAGGGAGTTATGGCTGCTTACAATTTTTTCTCATAAATGTGCGGTTTTTTATTCTTGAGGTGTCACAACCCCTAAAGTAATACGAATTTCATTTTTAACTAGAGAATTCAACAGCTGAAATCTCAATCTTTCAAATAAAACAAAAATTATTTGCAATTATCTGCCGAAATGACAACATTATTATAGTTTGAAGTAAGTGAAACTTTTTAACGTGAAAAGAGTTTTCCAAACTTTTGAACAGTTATATATATCTAAAAAATATTCTCACTCTTTCAGCTTCCTCTTCCTCGATAAGTTTTTTATCAGCCTTTTCTTTTCTTTGCAACTTAATGGCATCCCACTGGTCATTCAGCCATTCTTGACCAAGACTTACTAATGTAAAAACCATAACTGTGCCTAAATTTAATTCAATTTGTTCATCGAGATAAGCTTTGAGTTTTTCCTTGTCATCCTTTCGAAAATTTTCCTCGTCTTCGATGCTAACGATTAATGGCTCATCAGGATATTTTTCTGTGTAAGTAAATTCTAAACGACATGCAAGACCATCCTCTGTGTTTGGCTCATAAGCCTCGGATTTTATGGATATGGAAAAATTACAAAATGGAGCACTTTTGTGAACTGAAATAGAAATCATAATTAAAAGAATAAATAAATAATACATATGCAATAAAATACATATTCAATTTAAAATTATTGTACATATAATTACATGCTCAATTAATATAATTATTATAGGTTAGATCATGCGGTAAAAAACTTACTGTCAAACTCATCACAATATATAGACTCAAGTGCCTCAATTTCATTCTGCTGTTCGTCAGCGAAATTCATTGTTCGACAGAACTATTATTTACAACAAACAATTTTATATCATGGGAAACTTATTTTAAAATTAAATTGTCCAGTTCAAGTAGAGATTCAAGTTATCATTAAAAAAACACTGAACATTTTCTGAAGTGTGCGATTGTCAACATTGAGACTGATAAGTTGAGTTTGAGAACACAAAAATTAACGTTTTTCATTTTTGCTTATTACAAAGTATATTTGAGTTATAAAATATGTGCTATCTTTCTGTTTTTTCTTTTCTTACAAAAATATAATAACGATTGACAAATTTTTTTTCAGAAACAAATTGATACTTGCAAGAGAGATGACAATAATTTGTACGTGTAAGTAACAAAGATGCACGAAAGATTTAAATTCTCGGAGATATTGTTTTTTGTAATAAAAATATTACAAATTTAATTTTTAGTATACAAAAAAGTAATTCTTCATTAATCTGAAAATAAACATGTACAGTTCTTAATTAATTGTATTTTGAAACATTGTTATGTCGATAATGATGGTAACTCTTTTACCATTGGTAAGTAATTATAATAATTAATTTTGATTTAAATTCTTTTATTACAATTGTTTTTTGCTTAAAAAATGTTATAATGTATTTTTTTAATTGTTTTAAATATATTTCGATATTGGTTTATTAAAATGAGTTATTTAATGAAAAAAATATAATATTAAAAAATGTATATATAAAAATCGTTATTATAAATTAGGACAGGTATCTAAAAAGAAAACTATATTTTCCATTTTTTTACAATTACATATTTTATCATTTATTAATATTTACAGGGCGTTCAATAATAGATATTACATCAAATATGCAGGAAACATTTACAATAATTTAATGACTGATCATATTAGGACGATTTCTGTAACTAGAAATATATTAAAATAATATATTTGAAGTGCGTATTTTTTGTCTTATTAAATGTAAACAATAATACTTATAATTATTTATCATAAATAAATTGTTTTAATAATAACTATTAAATGCTCATTTTGAGTTTTATGACTAACATTGTAGAAGAAAATCAAGTTACAATAAATCTTATAATCGAATCTAAAAACTCAATTTAACTAGGTAATTACATCAGTTTTGTTTGTCTAGTTTACGTTTTTAAATTATATTACTATAGATATAATTTTAATTATTACGATAAAACTTAAATCTATATTATTTTACTTCAATATATAAAATTAAAAATTAATATACATAATATATATACACACATATCAACTGTTTATATTACTTCTACATATCTTTGGTACAATGTTAAAATGCTTAATAAATTCAATATAATCTTTCTGTAAAAAGTTGAATATATATTAAATTTAAATAATTTAATATTTTTAAGTATTTTAAACAAAGTTGAGAAATCGTTGAAATGTCTGTTAAATAATTGAAATATTTTGTTTATCTTCAAACGAATTATAAATTATCTATTGATTTGTGTTTTTGTGAACAAACGCGTTTTTGCCTTTGCTTTATCTGGAAAAAAGAAGAAAAAAAAAATCTATATATTCACAACGTTTGCAGGTATTTGAATAAGAAAATTAATTAATAAATGTTGAATGAAAAAAATGATTCCATTATTCAGCAGAATTATGTTTAAAATTATTATAAAGCATTGCATTATAGAACTTTAAAATGTGATTGGTCATTTTTGCTCATTATTATTAAATCTAGCTTTGCCAAATATTTATTCAATTTTCCTAAGAACAATAGTTTAATAGGTAAATATTAAACTTGTTTCTTCACTTAAAATCCCGCTCCATGTACAACAATATGTTCAAAGCCATTTGTAATAATATTAATATACCATAATGTTGATCATAATTGTTATATTATTATTAATAAAATATTGTTTTGTTTACTTTTTGGTTTCGCAAGGAGCTCTTAAACAAAATTCTACGATTAGTTACACATTTGACCCTACAAGAATACTCAAGACATATTTTAAATAAGAGATTCAGAAAAATATTTCTTGAGCTTCTTTTATATTATATAATAATAATAGTAGTATCTTCAATAAAACTCAACGTACTTTTGTGAATATTTACAAGTGGAGTATTCAGATGAACAATTATTTCGAATTTGTTATAATATATGAGAATAATG
The DNA here is from genome assembly GCA_022817325.1 of Idris sp. 1 HC-2018. Taxonomy (NCBI): domain Eukaryota; kingdom Metazoa; phylum Arthropoda; class Insecta; order Hymenoptera; family Scelionidae; genus Idris; species Idris sp. 1 HC-2018. Next base: position 9,945 of record JABFPM010006291.1, read on the forward strand.
TACGTATACATTCTCATTTATCTAATGTACACTTTTTTTCATTTCTCATAATAAGTTTAATTTAATTACTGATTCCACAGTGACTAAAAAACTAAAATGTGTCCTTGTCACAAAAGGAGTCAGTCACGACTGAATTATGAATTACGAATTTATTCGTTATTCTTTCAGAAGGAAATGTAAAAATTGTACTTGTAACTTTGAAAATGTCTTATTTTCTAAAATGTCAATTCATTTTGCTAAGAAGAACGAAATTTGATTTCTCTTTTCAAGGTGCGCAGTCCTCCCTCTTCTGCACAGCAATCTCACTCGTCATAACAGCGATCCATTCGTTTCTGTCGGACTGGTACCAGGC
>JABFPM010006292.1:0-10296 GCA_022817325.1 Idris sp. 1 HC-2018
ATGGCACGAGAGGGCGATTATTTGGTCACGGCTTCGTCTGACGGTGAGATCAAAATCTGGAGGGTCGACAAGGATGATATCAATATGCTGAGCAAGGCCAATAGCAATGCGAGGATTTTAATTAATATAAATAGAACTTTTAGAAGGTTTATCTTTTGTTTTTTCATTCAGCTCAATTTTTTGTGCGTTTGAGGGCAATTTTATATACTGATACAATGAAAGTTTGTGTAAAATTGTTTTTGTTAACATAATAAAGAGTGTCACTCTTAATATTTCAAAAGGCACCACTTATTTTCATGTATTTTAGAGGCTAAATAAATAGAAAAAAATCATTTAAAGATATTCCCTTAGTCAGAAATTTTCCGAGTTTTAGAGAAAATGGAAAATATCTGTAGAATTGCTCTTATGCTTATAATATTTTGCTAAATTTCACTTAATTAAAAGTATTAAATAATAAAATCCCTAAATATTGTTAATTTTTTTTACTATTAGAATGAAAAAGCAATGAGTTTCGTATTAATCAATAATACTTAAATATTATTATAAAAATTAGTAAATTCTTTTAAAAAATCAAACATTACATGCAAAAAAACTTTTACTTTCAATTTTAGTTACCCTTAAATGCCGAGCATATCATATATGATGTAACAAACACGTGTAAAACAAAGAATTTTCGATACATAAATATTACATATTTTTGGAGTTTACTAAAGAAACAGGGTATATTGGAAACGACTTATATCATATAACTTTTAAAAGGTTTTTACTTTATTTTCAGTTTATCATTTGACAAATTTCTTCTTGTTTGTTTTTAGGATACTTTCCGAGCATCTTTTTTTAAAACTTTTTTCATATGCTCTGTCCGCCCTGTAATCGAAAGGCGATAGAAAATTACTAAAAGGCGATTGAAAATTTTTGAACGCTTTTTCACCTTTTTCAATAGTATTATTTACTTATAGTACTAGGGCGATTGGATTATAAAAAGTCACGAATCATCACTTAAGGAAGATCCGTCATAAATTCAAAGAAATGTCAGAGTTCTGAGATTTTGCACATCGTTAAACTAAACAAGTGGGCATATTCTGCGAAGTTTCATTAACTTTATGAGCACCGTTTCAGAGAAAAAAAATTTCAAATTTACACTTTTTTAATTTACAAATGGTTTTTTATGCAAATTACAAAATTTATTTTCTTAACAACGGTGCTGTGAAATTGAACCAAACTTTAAGAATATGATTCTAACCATTTTTTTAAAATGTGTTTCAATTTAAAAAAAATATTTAAATGTAAGTTAATATTTATTAAAAAACGCAAACCTAATAAGTAGTTATTGTGACTTTAGATATTCTCTGTACTAAAAATTACATTTAAATTTTACCTCACGATAACATAGGGTTGCTATAAAGCAACAAAGTAAAAATTTGCTTTAAATAAATATAGACTTGATACATATAAATTTCATCCCCTTAAATATTAAATTATAAATTAAAATCAAAAAAGAGAAAAGACGTTTTTCATAATTTTTAGTTATTCAAACAAAGCAGTGTTTAAATAACTTTCCTTTACTTTTTAACCAAATCTGACAAAACAAAAATGATTTTGGTCAAAAAAAAACAATTATCATGTTTTTCATGCCCGATTTGATATGGAACATCCCACATTAAATATAAAAAAAAAACATTATTTGGTAACATAAAAGTGACATTTTAACGTTGGTCCTTTTTAACCAATTTACAAAACTGATCATTTTATTAAAAAAGTCCTGAACTCTGTGAACGTAGAACTCGTACTTCTTCTCAGTTTATTTCATTTTAAATTTTAAATAAAAAATACTAGATTCAAAGGGAATATAAAAAAAGTTTAAAAACTTCTTAAAAAAAATTTAATTACAAAAATCTAAAAAGTTTATTCTTAAATTAATATCTCTTCTATTTATCTTTATCTCTTTCGATGCATTAAACAAAGACACAGCGATTTGTCGCAAAAAATCCACATTTCAATTGCAGTTTGGAAAATCCGGATGTTCTTGCCCCCTTCTACCGTCCGAAACTCCGACGCAAATGTATTTCAGCGCCGTGCAGTGGCGTCGCCAGTCGTGGAGCGGCGATCTCACGAATTACCACAGCAATAACTGACGGGAATTGGTGGCGCGTTGACGACGTCGCTCGCGCGTACTTGTCCTCGTGTCGGCCGTCGCCCCGTTCGATGTTAATTTGTTCGTCCAGATTGAGCACAAATGCCGTGGACGAGGGTTCGCTGTACGAAAGTCAAGCGTCGTCAGGGCACGTAAGTGTTACGACGAGGCCTCTCATTGGGCGGGGTCACTCGGTGGTGCAGTGAGAAGAAGAACAACGACAGTCGTGCGGAAAAAAGCGACAAGAATTAAGCAACACACCAGAGCGACCTCAGTGCTCGTCCAAACAAAACAAAAACGCACATCAGAAAGCGAGAACACGCAAATTTAGAAAAAAACAAGAGTAGAACCAAAAAACAAAATCTCATTTAACCTGCGACGAATCGCGTCGCAATTATAACAGCGGAGCGTGTCCGTGCCATGGCGCCGCACTGAGCCAAGCCACAATTGTCGAAGCAAAAGGTAGGAAAAGCCTTTCCCATCCAAGCTTGGGGTCACTCGCACGCTGTGCATTCTTTGTCATAGCTCTGGCACCTCGCTGGACCTACTATTTGCTTCGGTAGATTTTTTAAAAACACACAAACATACTATACTCTCTCTCACACACACACATACAAACAGAAAAGCAGACACATAGAACTCTTCTTATATTCGGTGGCTAGGCATTTAAAATAATTTACCGAAATTGGCGATATTAACGGTCTCTCCTTTTTTTGAACGTTCCATCCTTGTCATAACCATTGTTAGTCAATTAGAAAGGGTAAATATGCAAGACAAAGACAGCCAGCCAACTTTTAACATCGCCAATTCTATCTCGCTCTCTCTCTTTCTTTATCGGTTTCTCTCACTTTTTTGTCTCTCTTAGTATCTTTCTTTTGACCTCTACTCATCTCCCTTCCTCAGCGCCACTCTCTCTTTCTGTCAGCCAAATGCCACTTCCCTTCTTTCTTTATTATATCTCGGCTCCCCCCTCCCCCCTTCACATCTCCTCTCCCTTTTCCCGGACTCTTTATACCTAGATATATAAAGTAATGCGTTTAATCTCCCTTCGTCGATGATTTACTTATTGTGTACTGTTTCGCTTGCCTCGGTATATTTTCTAAGTGTGCGAAAAAAAGAGGATGTATATCGATGTGTGTGTGTGTGCTCTCGTATCGGAGAAGCTTGTGTTATGTAGTGCATCGCCTCATATGACGTTACGATGACACATGTGCCACATTACCATTTTTATTATTATTATTTCGTTGTTCCTATAAAGATATTCTAACGAAATTTAACAGTTTGGCTCACGCGACTTGCTTAGATCGATGACGTCATGATTTATATACACTGTCATTAGTAATTGCAAAAGAAGTAAACAAACCCATTCAAGCTCTCTGATTACGAGAATAAAAGAATCGATTCTTCAGTTTGATTATTTTTGTTAGTTTTTTTTACGTGTATGTTAACAACTTTTACGGAAGAAGAAAAAAAAGTGAATTTATTATTAGTTTCTAAGAAAGAGAGTTGTTATAGTCCATTTTGTGGGTTACATTGAAATTTATGCTAGTTGAATTATTTATTGGCCTTTATAATTTACTTGTTGTCTTTTAAAAGAAACTAGAAATTGTTTGTAATTATTTAAAGAGTCGTCAGTGTGATCTAGACTGAGGGCAAAAAGGTTATAATTATTTTTATTTCAGATGACAAACTGGTGTGAATTTATTATTATATGAGTAATATAAAACGAGAGAAAAAAAACAATCACGTATTTTTGGCAGCAATGAGTTTGTTAGTTTTATGTTTATACTTACATTTATAGTTTATTGCCCTCTCCTGTTTTTAACATATATTGTCTGCTTTGGATGCAATTTTTTAACCCGAACGTTGTACTACCTAGCTCGAGCTGTGGACTAAACAAAACTGATCGATAACTTTTTTTTTAGTACAGTAGAAAAGATTTTTTAATTTTGAAAAACAAAAATTAATTATTTAATTAACTTGTATAATTATTTGTGTGCAGTAGTTATGAAGAAACGGAAATGAAAAATTATTCAACAGAATTTGTGGCCATTCAATTTTACAATAAAAAAATTTGAGGCTACTATTAATAAGCATGCTTTGTATTTATTTTAGATTATACATGTTGGCTTTTCAAAATTAATATCACTCAAATAATAATTTTCTGCGTTTATTATTATTATAATAATTAATTAAATCAACTGCTTTAATATAGTTGGAAAGTTTTTTATTTTGCTACTGACTAATTGGAACGGAGAATGTATTTTATATATATATATATAATTTTTAGATAATTTGATAGTGATGATTATTCTTATATATAAATACATATCAAATGCATGCGGAACAAAATAATTTTTAATTTAAATAATTTAATTAGAGCGTATTAAACTGGAAACTGAATAAAATGCATTTATTCAAGTTGCATAATTTATTTATTCAATTATTAAAAATTCACTGCAATTAATTATAATGTTTTAATAAATATTCGGAAGAAACAAAGAATCGATTCTTGAAATGTTTATATTGTACAAACATTAAATTTTCAGCTGTCCAAAAATGTATGAACAAATGGGATGGTAAATTTCTGTCGATGTTTATAATGTTAGTTCAAAAAGTTATTAATACTTTCCATCTACTTAAAAAATTGAAACTTCGAAATTAATTGAAAAAAAAAAAAAAAATTAAGTCTTGAGCTTTTCACTTACGTTCCAATCTATTCAAGGTTACGTGTTTTACATTTTTCTTTAAATTAAAAATGTACAAATTTTGTAACAAAGAGTAAACACAACGATGAGAATATAAATGTTGATTTCATAATTTCAGATATACGCAAATTATAACGCTTGTCACGTTTCTTACTATATATTTTGTGTTACTTTTTCATTCCATTTTCCTATTTTAATTATTCCAATTTGATTATAAACAAACGGCTCTCTTTTGCGCAGAAAATTTATATTTTGTACAATTAGAATTAAAATTTCATGAATATAAATGTTATAAAAATGTTTTAAAAATACTTACATGTATATCAAATTCAAATATTCATAAAATCATAAGTCATCTATGAATTAATTAATATATTAATTACAATTAACATTTACAATGCGATCAACTAAAGAAACTTAAAATGCATTTTAATTCTCTTAACCATGACGCAAAAATTTATTTTATCTTCTACTGAAAAATTTTATCAACATTGTTAAGTTTTTATAAGTTCCTCCTGCATTTTGTATAACATCTATCTAATGTGGGCAAATACCAAACAAAAAAATTATTTAATATAAGTATGAGATTGTTAGCCTTTACTAAATGTTTCAACAGTTTTTTATTGTATGGCAGATACGTTTGACTAAATATTATAGTACAATCAAAGGTTTTGTTATTAGTTTGTTTTAGAGACAGATGGCAAAACAATTCTTGTTACTGTTACAAAATGTAACGCCTTATATAGAAAGTGATAATTCTAAAACGATATATTTCAAGCTCGTCATTGTTTGTGAAAGTGAATTTTGATGAAACAACACAAACAAAAGCTTTATATATAAATATCTCTGTACAGTAACAAGGATAGTGTTGCGCAATTTTGTACATATACATTTTTTCAATAATAAATGTATACATAGTGTATTGCTAACTTAGCGCATTAAAAACTCAGACGTTCTAACATCAAACGCTTTGTCCGATTGTCTCTCGACTTTACACGTATACTAATGAAGGACTTATAACCAACTGCGGGAACATCCGAGTTTTTACTGTTCATTTTTTCAATTGTACACAAGTTTCTAGATTATTTGAATAATTTTCGCAATGTATAATATATATATATATATATATATATATATATAGTGAACAATAAATTCTCTATTTGTACAAAACCAACAACTATACTTTTATTATTATTAATTATCTTTTTTTCATATATATATATCATATTAATAGAATAGTGTTTGTAATAAGCGAGGTAATAAGTTTAAGCGGTCAATATTTGATATCCCATCTCATTCCCCATTATCTGTCTGGCCAATTGGATATGTGCATTTCTATAAACAAATACAGACTCATGGCCATATATCAATGTGTGGTGTACGAGAACATATATATATATATAGATCCCCTTTGTAAACACCTGTTTCCCGTTAAAATATTCACCATGTAAAAAAGGCAATTATTTAAGATTTTATATATTATTTTTTGTAATAAATATTTTTTGTAACTAAAATTGTGTGTTACTAAAATAAATACAAAAGAAAATGTGACATCAGTGGTGTTATAAGGCGTTGGACTGATAATCCATTTAAAAGATTAACATGGTTCGTCGACTCACTTTATCTTATTACTTATATATACTGTTTGCAAATAATATTACCCCTTTTTCTATCAATTTCATAGCAAATCACTGTACCAATAACTGCACTTAACTTATGCATTTTATATTATTATATACTTTGACTAATTTTTTAAGCACTAACTGGAAGCAAATTGTTGTGCCTGAGCCCAATATATTGATTATATTTATATAGATTAAATGGCCTTTAGCTGTATTTGTTGATATGTTAATTAAGTTAAAATGTGATGAATTTTTTTTAATTTTCTGTCGAGAGGCATGTGATAAAAGCAAGTCGTTTTAGATTTTTTGGTGCGAACATCCTTAACGTTGTGTTCCTTTGACGCCCTGAATCGGCGCATGCGCAAAGTTTCTTATCAATGCGCGTTTCTGTATACCTAACGTACGATATCATGAGATATTGCAGCTGGTTTATTATTTACATTCTTGCAGATACTTTGTCGCGCGATATTTTTATTCACACTGTAATTGCTGTACAAAAAAATTGTTAGGTTTTGTAGAAAATAATACTATTTTTAATATTGTAATAAAAATACAATTTATTTATTTTGCAAATGCAAACTTTTGGTATAACAAAACACTTTATTTAACGTTATCGGGTCCTGCAATTTCGTTTGCTTTGACCTTCAATAATAATGTAATTGCTGGTTTGCCAGTGTGAAAATAGTTACTGGTCTCATGTACCAAAATTGGCTGGAAATGTTGGCAATTTCATGCAAGAAAAGCCAATCAGACTTCATCAAATTTCGGCACTTAAGTATAGCAAGATAGTGTGTGTGTGTGTGTGTGTGTAATATTGGAAACGCGTAAATTTTAGTTTTTTTATAAAACAATTATTTTTTACTTTTGATAGCACCAAAACGATTATTTTTAGCAAACTTACTGACGTAGTCAAAGATTTCTGAAAAAAAGATACGCAAATTGAGGCAATGAACTGAAAATAATTTAATTAAATATGTTGGCTTGTGTTTCTGAGAATAATTCGAGCTTTTTCAGTATGATGAAATCATTTGGCAGCAGAGAAGTTTTTCTTTCAAATTTAATTAATCTTTCTGTTGAATTTTTATTATTTTTCGCTGAAAAAGTTGGAATTTATATTAATTATCCAGAAACTATCAATCTTTTCTTCATTTTTTTGTTTAATTAAATTTGCCATTAAATTATGTTACATTTGACAGTGAAAAAAATGTATTTATCTTCTATACATGATATCATAAAAAATATTTTTAGAATTTCGAAATCAAAAAAATTCTTTTGTTGCAAAAATGTCTCGGTAAATTTTGATGTTTGTATTAGCAGAAAAATAATTCGAATTGTGTAGAAAAATGATGAAAATTTTTCTTCCTGTAAAGAAAAACAGAAAACATATATAATACTTTACAGCAGTATCACATAAAGTATGTGCAAACTGAATGTCAAATAAATTTTGTAACTTTGTAACGTTAACGACAATAATCTTTCTTTGTTAATCATTTTTTTCACAATTTTAACAAAATATCCAGGATAAATTTAACAGTTTGAATTGTGAAACAACGAACAATATTGAGTTACAATGCAAAACCTAACAAGATTACAGAGTTGTCAATATTCCATGAGGTTGAATTACATTTAACTAATTATATTACGTCGTTCATGTAGGTGTTGCATTAAAATTGTTTTCAATTTTTTTTTGTTTTCCAATTTTCATCAAATCAATAGTAACATTTGAAAAACAAAAAAAACTCAGTCTCAGTTACAAATATTAAGTTAAACAAAAAATACAGCAGTAAGCACACACTCATCTTTCATGCTTTTGTTTGTACAAGTCCTTTGATGAAATCATCAAGCTGAAAAACTATGAACATTGCCCTTTTTCATTATCATCTAGGTCATATGAAGCAAAAAAATAAAGTCTCACAAAACAAATGAGTTTCTAAGAATAAAACGTGTTCTTTAAACTATAAAATGCTCATTAATAAACTTTGTCCCATCAGATGTCATAAACAATTTGACATCTCTCAAATTTAATATTATAATTTTTTTTAAAAACGCTCATCCATATGGACACATATATTATAGTCCAAAACTGGAGTACATTTGGGGAAAAAGGGAACAAAAAATTTCACATCATCTTGAGAGAAAAAAAAGTATTTCTCCACAGTTTTCAAACAATATATAACAGTTTTGTCTGACTTCTTTTGATATCACATTTTTTGTCTCGCTGACAATAAGTATAATATAGCTATACGTATAATATCTATATATTAAAGTGCATAAATAATATATATCTTTTGTGGATTTTTTTTAATCAACTGTATAAATATTTCATTTTTGTATAGATATATATTTTTATAATCAGATGTGTAAAGATCTTTTCGAAGAAAATATTATATTGCCTTTGTCATCATAGACCATGTTTGATGTATCTTCAGATCAAAGAAATAAATGGCCCCCGAAAAGAAGTAGAGATCGGGTTATGTTGTGTCAGATGTAAGAATTTTTTTCCATTGCTTTTAGGGGAATGATTTTATTTTAAATGTAGAAAACTTTTATGTTTAATATAAAAACACAAGGGAAGCAGGTGTCACCGAATTCGAGGATAACATTTTTATGGTTTCAATATCAAAGTCATTGAAAACTCTGTGGGAAAAAACATGATACAATAATAATGATAGTATAATATAAGAAGCGATTAAAATATATAGTTTCGATATTTCGCTCAACAAGCTTGAAACCTTGAGATATGTCTTGTCAGATTAGATTCTAATTTAGATAAAAATTTTGATTATACTTTTACTATAAAGTTTAAGAACTCGCAATTTTGAGACGTTAAAATTTTATTGGAGGAAAAAGGGTTAAGTGTGGATACATTATTTTGTACATAAATTGTGTCACACTTTTTTCGACTAACAATTTTTCATAGTAAAAAAGAATTAATATACAATTATTTTTCAAGAGATAAAATGTATAGAGGCACTTCTTAAAGTGAATTTAAATGTATAAGTGTATGCATACACTGAGTACTTAGTAAATAATCTCTTCTTTCCGTCCTGTTTGCGCATAACGTCCATTTTCCAATTGATAAGGATACGTCGAATGTTAACCAACAATTTATAATAATATTTATGAGCAAATTTACTATGAAGCAGCTAAATGATAATGAAACTTAAGTATACAAGATAAAACACTTTTTATTATTATTTTTTGATCGTTTCTTTTTTCCTAATAAAGGAAAATATTTTATAATACATTTTATTTTATTTTATAATTTATTACTGTGGTTTATAATTATATCATTAAAAAATGAACCCATTTTCTAAATATCATTTGTTATATAATTATAAAAAAAGTTGTAATACAAAGATTTTTTTTAATCCTTGAGACAAATTTGCAATGATTCAATTTGTGGCTAAGTAATTAAAGTCAGTGTCAAATTGTTGGCAAGGCTAATTTTTTTAATAACAGACAATTAATGATTTGAACAAAAAAAATTAGAAAAATTATATTAACATTTGTTTGGTAAATGAACCATGTCCAGGTATAATGTCATAACTTTTTTTTCCAGTGAATTGTGTTTAAAAAATTTTAATTGCATTGAAAAGTAATTTTTGTTGCTAAAAATGTTTAAGTGTTTATTTAAATGAAAATTCGTTTTGCCATGTATGCAAAAGTTACGTAAAATCGACAAACTCACTTTCCCATCTAAGATTTCAAGACGAAGGGTCTTTGTGAGAACATGAGCACATAACGAACGCGCATCTATACGATTTTATTCTTTACAAATTTCCACCGTAATTAATTCCAGCGTGTTTGTTAATAATAATTTTTTTTTTAT
>JABFPM010006293.1:0-10292 GCA_022817325.1 Idris sp. 1 HC-2018
ATAAAAGTTACTAATTGGGGGTTGGCGCGCGTAGCGCGCAGGGGGCGAAGCGAGCCTGGCGAGCGTAGCCCCCTAGTCGATATAAAACACGCTTTATTAAATTTTGATTAATATTTCTTAAGTTTAAACATTTCATGATACACTTTGCGTTAAAAAAATTTCACCTGAAATTTCGAAATTTTGCTCAAAATTCAAAATGTCGTAACTTTGTCAGAACTTATTGAAACGACTTCGGACCTAAACCAAATGAAAGTTGCACATACGCACACACATACATGCGCGCACGCATAAATACACTTTACGTTTGTGGGTATTTTTTCATTAACATGTAAAAAGCAAAAAAATCATAAAAATAACCCTTTTTAAAAAAAGCCGTATTTTGGTTAAAAATGGATCAATTTCAACTTTCCTTTTTTTAAATTGATCAAAAAAGTCCAAACTTTTAGAATCTGTAACGTAAATCATTGTACAAGGATTACAGAAGTCCGCGGATCCCCATAAAGTTGTTCAATTATTACAATTTTTGCACTTCTTTATAATGAAGCATTTACAGGCATTAAGATTTAATTTTTTACATTTTTTACTAAAGGATCAAAAAGATGAGACTTTAAGCTTTCATTTAGTTTAAGTCCAAAGTCATTTTAATAATTTTTGGCAAAATTATGACATTTTGCATTTTGAGCAAAATTTCGAAATTTCAGGTGGTCCCTTTTTTTGACGCGAATTATAATATAATAATATACTTTAATAGAATTATTAGTATAAATTATATCTCTTTTCTTGTCATAAAAGTTAAATTCTTAAAATTCAACCGAAAAAGTAAGAAAAGAATTTTTTTATAACTTTATATTTTTTAATATAAAATGTTAATTTTCAAATTACCGTAATACTTTTTAAATGAGAATTTTTTTTTCATTCATTTGAAGTAAAAGTAAAATTTAATTAAATATCAAATCAAATTTTTATTAAGTTTTAATAAATATTCATATATACAGTTACACAATAATAAAAATATAATAATATTAAATAAAAAAGATTTATTATAAAAGCAGATAGCACATAAAATCATTTTATTTAACAATAAAGTTTTAAATTAATTGAAATTCCAATGTTTGTCAATATATAACTCCATCATAACTGAAATAAATTAACTTTTTATTGAAGTTAAACATATAAAAGTCATTGAAAACTATTGGTATTGATATAGCAGTAATTCAAATGTTATACTGGAAATGTGATTCTCTCCATAAAAAACACTTATGAAAAAGTCGTTAGACCGAAAATACATTCGTTTGAAATTACAGAAAAACAAACGTTTCGAAATGCGCACAGTGAAAAGTTCTTCTTTTCCACTTGTACCAAGGATTGTTCCAGTTTTCATCACAAAAGTTGTTCCAATCAAATATAGAAAATGCCGTAACTAAAAAATAGATAAATATAAGTTTGAAAAGAAAAACTGAAGTTGAAAGTTGGACTTTCATGTTATATATTTAGTTCAGGCTATAATCTAAATAAAAAACTGTTTTACAAAAAGTACAAGTATTATTTAAATTAAGTTGTTAACATTAAAAAATATTGTTTTCAAATTTACTACAAAAATTCATGAATTATAAAATAGCTGAATTTGTTATACACATATTTTAATTAAACTTGAATTATATCTTTATTACATTAATGACAACGTAGTTTTAAATAATGAAAACTTTATTATTAAAAGAAGTAACTTGATATTGTACATATTATTTACTTTTAAGAATAAATATCTATGTTATAGATTTTTACTAACAATTTTAATGAGAACAAATAAAAAATCAGTTAAGCTCATAAAAATTAAAATTAAAAAACTTTATGAAATTTTTTCTCACGTGATAATGTTTTTAGTTTACCTTTATTTTTATTTTTAAATGCTTTGGACCATTTTTAATTTTTAAATAGTCATTGATACAATTACACTAACATAAATGTGTTTTGGTATAATAATTTTAAGTGTACTTAAATAATTGTCTATCAATTAACAAGAAAATATGTAAAGTTTAAATTAGAGCGTAAATGTTGTTTAATAATTATTAATAGTATCAACGATACACTAGAATTTAAAGTTTTCGTTAACTTGTTTTGACATATAATTTTGGCTTCTTACTTGAACTCATATAAACAATTTAAACTTTCTAATATTATAATTAGTTTACAAACGTAATTAATTCTTTGTCGGGAGCAGTTTTAAATTGTGTTTTTAAAGCTTTTTTCATTGACAGCAAAAAGTATATTACTGTGGTAAACATTAATTTTTATTATGTCAAGTGTTATTTAGATGAATATTTTTAGAGTTATAAATTACATTTTTTCTGTGTTAAAGTTTAGAAAATGATAAATAAATTATCTATTTTTATCCTGAGTTAGTGAACAGAATATAGTATATTTTTGTGTTAATATCCAAATTAAGTAATTATCTGTCCAAAATTCACGAAGTATCATCATTATTAAAAAGCTGAAATTGCTTGTTGATGCGATGAAGCGTAAACGTTTTATTTACGTAAATATTAAACTCAACGTGACTGGCTAGGGCTAATTGAAAATTATTCTACGAGAAAAGTAACGTTTGTCTTCGTTTGCATAATTAAGCCACAGAGCGTAAAGCATTTATATGCAACGGTCACATGAGTTGTAAATTATACTAAATAATTACAAAGTGTGAGTAAAAATTCTTCATTTTTGATTAACAAAACACACAAACAAAAATTTAAATATAATCATATAAATATTCTGTAATATACATCTGGTATTCATAATTATTGACTTGAAGATTTATGACCAAATTAATGAACAGATTATTTGTCAAAATATCCAATTTAACTTTTTAATATGTAGATATTCTAATACAAGTTCTCGTATACATTTGGTATACATGGTATTCCAAAATGTTATTATCAATTGTTCATTAGTATTGATGGGTATTGTTGATAAATTTATTTTAATCTTACTTTATCGTATTGAATATTTTAAAATTAATATTTTTCTTTATCAAAGTGGATTTAGTATGATATATATATAATAATCATAATTACGGATGATCAGAAATTCTGAATTTTAAGCAGATATCGAGTTGTCTTTGTACCGATGATGCAAAGGTGGTTCAGTGTACTGTATGAATAATGAGGTACGGTGAAACGAATTGCTGAATGGAGCAAACGTGTCCTGGTAACGTTACACGTTTTGTCTATATCGAATCAATCCAGTTGTCGATGAAATGTTTTTCTTTTGATGAATAATAGGAATTGGCACGCGTTTCCGAAGTTCATACTGAAACAGGTGATAGAGTGCATTCCACGGAATTTCAAAATTTTAAAAAAAAGACAAACCGAAACGAACAAGCACTCTGTTTTTGTTTCACCAGCGATAATAATCAATCGAATCTTATTATCACTTTTGTTTGATGAAGAAAAAAAATTATTTAAATACAGAAAAACTTAAAATGCAGATACAATTCGGTTCAGTCGATTATTAATTTATTTTTTTTTTTCAAAAAACACCTTGAGTATTAAATAACAAAAAAAATAATAAAACAATTCAGTATTGGCCATCTTAATTAAATTTTATATTTCTATTATTTTTTTTTATTTAATTGTATTATGAAAAACTGAAAATTTTATAAGTAATTTAAATACGGTAATATTCAATTATTATATGTAAATTGAAATGATACCTGTTAAGATTTAAATTATACAGTTGTGACGTTGCCTAAAATAATAAATTGAAAATCAAATAATATAGCATTAAATTTATAATAAAATCATTTTTATACTACAAAGATATAACTTTTTGCATTTTTTACGTTTCAGTGTACAAACTAAAACATAATGACAGGCGTTTTACGATGGTCTAAAACAAAGCTATACAATTTTCAACATTATTTGTGACCGTTAAAATAGAAAACATTTATAAAGATAATTTGTTACCTTTTTTGGGATATGAGGGGCTGATCTATGATTTAACATAGAGCTAATTAATTAGTATTAGCCTAGAAAACAGGTTGAAACAAAAAAATTTTTAAAATAAAATAGGATTTCACTTTTATTTGTGGTAGTGCATATCAAAAAATTAATATTGAGTATTTTAAAATAATTACTTTATAAATATTTTGTGTGCATTTTTATTTTTAAATTAATATACTTTTATATAAAATTAACCTTACAAATTAGTATGCATTTAAGCCGAAAAAGAACAATTATTGAAATAATAATCTAAATATTCGATAGTTATTTCTAAGTTTAACATTTTTTTAAAAGTTCTATGTAGTAGATTTTCTAAAGATAAAGTCAATAAAATTAATATTTTAAATTTAAGTAACTCGCATTTTGGTAAACTACAAAATCTGGAAATTTGAACACACTTCATGTTTCAGAAGTAATTTGAGCTATCAAACTTGTAAATATCAAATGATATATTTGGGGAATCATATTTTAAGAATACATTTTGTGAGAAAAATAGATTTTTTTATGTTTTTGATCTTGAGTTTGACGATACATATATTAATAAGTTTTTTTTGACAAAATACCTCTATAAAAAAAAAAAAATAGCTTCGATTCCGACTTGAAATCAATGACTAAACAATTTGGTTTCGGTTTGTTTTTGAATCAAAATTACTTCAAATTTTGGTTGATCATTTACAAGTCGTTTTTAGTCGTTGTAAATAATACGAAATTGAGTCGAAGCTGATTCAAAACTGAGTTGAAACCGAGAAGGAAACGAATCGTTGTTTTATGGGAAAAATATTTGAAAAAGATTGTATTATACGAATTTGTATTTTTAAGTATCTAAACACGTAAAAATGAAAAGTCGTGGAAATACAACTTTTTTGCAAATTTTTTGCCATAAAAAACGATTCATTTCCTACACCTCAAAAATGGGTCGCATTTTGGTGTCTTAAATTAAATCATGAGAATTTCATGTGTCTTAAATTTTGTTTGAACGTCTGATTTCATCATTTTGCGTTTTAAAATTAATCATTCGTGGAGTCTTAATTTTGTTTCAAGACACTCCAACCGACTAATAAAAGTAGACGTTTATATTAAGACACCCAAGCTGTCTGAAAATAAGACACAATTATCCCTTTTAGACATTTTTGTTTTAAAACACGCACAATATTCAGTCGTTTCTTTTTCATTAAGACACTATCTCACAATTCCTGTTAATATACACATATTCGCAAACAGTTTGTGAAAAAGGTTAGTATAAGAAAGCATTTTATTTAAGTGAAATCAAAAACAGAATAAAAAAATAAATAAATAAATAAAAATGACAAATAAAACTTGTAATAAAAATTTGGATTATAATATTATATATATAAATGCAATGTTTTAATCATAAAAAAAGTAAATATTCAGTTTTATAAATTTTATACAAGTCTTAGGTCAAAAAATTATTGTTACTACTAAAGAAAACAAATAATAAATATAACATCAATTTTATTTTTCATTGAGAAATGTAATCAATAGAATGACTTGATTTAAAAAAATATGGTTAGGATTTTAGAAAAGATTGTGAGAATTCCGGTCGCACGATGAAACACGAAGTGCCCCCGAAAATATATACGACTGACGCTCGAACAATAGCATGTCGTCAAGGAGCATCTAGAAGTCGTTTTAGTTTTTTATCTTTTCGGTTTTTTGGTGGTCAATTCGAGACAACAAATTCGATCCATTTTTAACAAGAAAAATATGTGTACACAACAAGCAGGTTCAAATAAACTAATCTCTTAGTTATAAGCAGTAAGACACAATGCCCGCCTTAAACTGAGCCACATAATGTGTCTGAATTTCAGACACATGTTTTAACTTGAAAAGTGGACAAAAGTGTCTTAAATTAAGACACCCATTTTTGGCGTGTATTCAGTTCCGACTCGGTTTTAAATCGGTTACGAGCCAATTCCGAATCATTAACAATGAGTAATAACGACTTGTAAACGATCAACCATTCTGATACCAAAATCTGATGTAATTTTGACTCAAAAATAAGTCGGGTACTCATCGAAACCAATTCGCTTAGTCATCGATTTCAAGTCGGAATCAAAGCAATTTTTTTCTGATAGGGACAATGGAACGAAATCTAATCTAACCGAAAAATGTGGTTCGCAACACGAAAAAGACCGGTGATCACCGCGAGACCAATTTCTGGCTCTTGTCGGCGTGCTCTCGTGAAGTAGCCGTTCGCTCCCTTGTTTTGAAAATAACTAATTCAATGACCTATCGTTCATTTAAAACATTTTTTATATTAAAATCTCGGAAAAATCACGTTTTCATGAAAAACAAGTTAATATCACTCTATTAATATCTATGATTTCGGGTCTGATCGTCGAATTCTTTTCGCAGAATTCTTTTCGTAGTGCACCTTTCGTTGTAAACGGTTACAAATACTTTTGATAAAACCAAATAATTTGTCTGCAATTTTTATCCGATTCGGACAAGAAAAACAAATTTTTTTGGTTAAAAAAATTGTCATGTATCATTTGATGCAAAATATCCTATTTCTATTGGTTGTTTTAATAGTTTTTCGCCTAAAATAACTTATATATATACATGATATCAATTAATTATATCGACAACTTATAAATAGAATAATAAATATAAATGAAAGGTCATTTTATAAGTCTTTTATGTATGGCAAGAAATAGAACTGAAACAAATGATGTCGTATATTTGCATTTAACAAATTTGTCAGCAAGATTTTCATTCCGTTAACTTGTAGCGTAAACTTAAAATATTATCCTATTATTATTGCAAACATCAGAAAAAAGTACACTGTAATTTGACTTTATTAAAGAACCCAAAGAATCTTGATATCTGAGATAAAATAAACATTGTTGATGTTAACTCCATTTAATATTAATTTTAAAACATTATTAATTAAAATTGATATAACAAAATTATTCATTTTGAAACAACTAATATGTATATGCACACTTTGATGAAAGAATGCCGCAATATATCTTGATTGCCAATAACTTTTCAATATTAGTTTAAAGCTGAACTAAATGTTCAACTTCAATACGAATTAGAGCAATGTTGACTCGAGTTACAGATTAAAGATTACATCTAGCCAATCAATCTTAATTAATCTTTTGGGCTGAATTTATTGAGACTCGAAATTGTGCGGTACGTTTTCGCAAGTACAATTTCACGAGATTTATTGCAAACCAACGTCACTGCATTACTGAGATTAACAGTTACCGGAAAAAATGAGCACGTGCTTTAATCATCTTTTCGTGACAAAAGAGAAATGATTATGCAAATAAGTTTGTTGAGTCAAAAAAGCGCGTGAATTCATTTTTCACAAGGAAAACCTTGTAATGTAGAACACAGTGCTTAAACTTTCCGAGATTAAAAGTGTCGAGCAAAAATATACAAAACTTTGTGTGCATCGAAACTGTGTAATTTAACGTAAATACTTCACTGTAATTGGACGTTTCGCAAAATAATATACTTTTACAGCCAATAAATCAAACTATAAAAAAACTGATGTAAAGTACATTAAAAAATATGAAACTTAAAAAAATGTGATTTGAAAATAAAAGCATTTGAAAGGAAAGACGAAATTGTATGATGATATATACATTCTTTTTACTATTCTACTGGACAACCAAAACTGGGGAATTTTTTTCATTTTATATTTTTAAAGAACATTTCGTATGACAAAGATCGTGAAATAGTTTTGAGAATTCGATGAAAGTTATATTAGCGAATATGTCTTCTGGGCTTTCCTTTTCTTGTTTAAGCAGAAAAATCTTCTTTGAATTTATCATAAGACATTTAATGAAGTCTCTTTTGTAGCTGTAGAAAGAACTCATCGCATTCATTAGGAATCTATTTTTTTCGCAACTCGTTTAATTGGTAATTATTCATTAATCAAACTATTATAAATTACTATTGTGAAAATACATTAACTATATAATTAATCGACTATTGAGTCTCATTATCTTAATTGAAAATGTGCTTTAATTTAATTAAGTTAATTGTTTAAAATATGAAATTGATAATCAATTCAGTTAATGTGAAAGAGTAAATAAATTTAGCTGATGGTTTGCAAAAAGTAATATATGATATTGTTTTATTTACAATTGTTTCTTTAAATATTAATTTGAATATTTTAAATTTGAAATCAAATCATTTAAAATGGAAAAGTATATGAAAAAATAATAGAACTTCATTAATCAGTAGACATATGTTCTATTGTTTTACTGTCTGTGTTTATAATAAACTACACACCCTTGGCGTCGAAGTTTGAGCCAACTTCTTGATATCATCAAAAAGTTTTCATACTCAGGTATGGTTAATTTGTTAGAATAAATATACGTGCTCTGAGAGAGTTAGATTTGTTAGAACAACGGTCTTGACTGCTGCGACCAACACTGTAGTTTATACAATTCAAAGACCCTTATTCGAGTTTAAAAGCATTTAAGCACGAAAATATGTGTCGAAGACAATTTAATAATCGTGAATGCAGAATTTATTTCAAACATTTAACCTAAAATTCAAATATTTTCAAATTTACAATATAAATTGGTATTGCAGAATTTAAGATAGAAAATCACTCGATTCTAAAGTCAAATGAATTGTTATATTTAAGTGTAAAAATTTTGTTACAAATATTATGATAAATTAAAAAATTGATCACAATTTTTTTTTATATAATTTATGTCAACATTTGAACATATTATGGGAATTTTGTTTAAAAGTTATTGAAAATCGTTTTATATTTGACTGCTGTGGTTATATGATGACGTGGGACTTGACAACGCTGCAATGTCACGTGCTCCCACCAGTTACTTTTATCTATACATTTTTTGATAAAAAATATAAAAATCTACATATTATTTAATATATAATATAACAAAATTTTTTATTCCAGTTTTATTCAAAGGTATAATTTTGTACATTCTTAAAAACACTAAAAAAAATTATTTTCTATTTCATTACTCAGTATAAATAGAAATTAAACCTTACAATATTTTTCCTTTTCTAAAAAGTACATATATTTTCATCTTTGAATTATTAATTTCACATATAAATTTATTTACTGCAAAATCATCTGGATGCAATGATGCCAAGTCGCAATGCACGAAATTGCGCGGCAAGTTTAGATTTTGTGTTTATTGTTATAAAATCTTTAAACCTTTATTGCTATACTCCCAGCTAGTGAGTCATCTTTTTTACCTCTGCAAATAATTAATCAAGAATCATAGATAAATTGATTAGTTGTTTGGATGTATGGTGAGTTTGTAAGTCAATAAATCGTTTATAGGCATCTTTGCAACGATAACCTAACACATGGATCAATAAGTCCCGAGACTAACAATGATAACAATATTTTTTTTGCAAAATTTTTTTATTCATCAACATAATCACATTTTAGGGTGATACAATCGTTCCAACGCTTTTCCAATTTTTCAATAAATTTTGAAAGCTTTTCCATGTTTATAAAAAAAATTATCTTTCGCTTCAAAATAAGCTTCAGTTTCAGCGATGACCTCCTCATTTGAGCCAAATCGTTTTCCCTGGAGCATTTTGTTAAGATCAGCAAAGAGCCAGTAGTCACTGGAGGCTAAATCTGGCGAGTATGAGGGGTGGGGAAGCAGATCAAAGCCCAATTCGTTCAAATTTGCCATTGTTTTCATCGACTTGTGGCAGGGTTCATTGTCTTGATGAAAAAGGCTTTTTTGTCTCTGCATGTGCGGTCATTTTTTTGCGATTTCCTCCTTCAAACGCACCAGTAAGTCAATATAATAATCACTGTTGATCGATTTACCTTTTTCGAGGTAGTCAATGAAAATCACGCCATGCGTATCCCAAAAAACTGACGCCATGACTTTGCCAGCTGACTGCTGTGTTTTCGGACGCTTCGGACGGCTTTCGCCAGCTGTGTGCCACTCAGATGACTGCCGCTTCGACTCTGGAGTGTAGTGATGTAACCATGTTTCGTCCATGGTTACGTAACGACGCAAGAAATCTTTTTTGTTGCGAGTAAATAGCGATAAACAGCTTTCTGAATCATCGACTCGTTGCTGTTTTTGTTCCATCGAAAGCAATCGCGACACCCACTTGGAAAAAACCTTTTTCATGCTCAATTTTTCATGAAGGATAGTAAATACACTTCCATATGATATCTGTGTCATCTCAGCAATCTCACGGAGCTTCACTTTACGATCTTTCATTATAATTTTTGTCACTTCACTCACATTTTCCGGTGTAACGGCTTCCACAGGTCTACCCGAGCGTTCCGCGTCATTTGTGTCGGTA
>JABFPM010006294.1:0-10292 GCA_022817325.1 Idris sp. 1 HC-2018
TTTTAAACGGATTAGAACAACGATTTTTAAATTTTGTAGAAGACATTTTTTTCAATCACTTATAATTTCAGAAAATTAGTTAAAAGTCTATATAATTTTGTGTTTTTAATCAAATAAAACAACGGTAAAAGAACGATAGACGTTCTGTTATGTCGCGCTCTAAAACTTGCTTCAACTAGTCTTGAGCTTTACCGTATAACGCGTGCGCGGCGTTATTCATTTGTTCATAACTTTTCATCTAATTATTATTCAATTCTAAAAATTTGCAAATAGCTTCATTATTGGTTACACTTTATACTGTTAAAATATGAAAAAAATCAAACGGGCCTAAATTCGGAAAAAAACAATTTTTTTCCAAAAATTGCAATTTTTTATTTTAAAAACAAAACAAAATTAATTTTTATGTTGTTATTCTTAAAGTTCAAGAAAAATTGCTTTAAGAAAGTATAGTGAAACTTTTTTGTTATTAGATGGGAATACAATAAACATTTAATTACAAAGTCGTGCGCGCAAAATCTTTAATTTTTCAAAAAATCATAAAGTCAAAAATATCAAATGTCAACAAAAACGAAAAAATACGAATTGATTATTTTTCTATAAAGAACAATAAAAAAAATAAATATTATCGTTTTTTTACTATAGGTGTAAATTGTTCATGGAATGCCCCATATATAGTTTATACGTTATTTCTCTTCATTCATAATCAAATTAACTTATTGCATCATACAAAGCTAAAAATAAAATATTCATATATATTAAAATTGACGATTTTGTTGCTGTACCAAATATGTTACAAAGTAGTTCTAAGGGTTATAAAGTAGCTGAAATTTCTGTTTGACGGCTGTCTATTGATATTGTTTAGGTTTTAACTTGTTTATATTATTCTTCATAATTAATGTAAATTTTAATATTAAGTTTTTGGACAATTTAGTCATGTTAATATTGAATTTGACATTGAACTATTGATTTTTTCACAAAAAATATGAAAAGTGAAAAAGGAATTGCAGTCGGTATTTAAGTTACCCTCAGCAAATAATACAATCATATAATAATACTTAGCGAGAGAGTAGATACTGCACAGATAATATTATTATTTTTACAGTTCAATTGATTTGTTGGTAAAAAAATTTTCTTCCATAGTTTTGTTAACGAGTAGTACACGAAGCGTGGCTCTGAATGAGATATTCACAAATCGCGAAACTTATTATTTTATCAATAGTTTTCATTTTTTTATTTTTTTATTGGTTAATTGGTTAAATCGCTTTGTCTAATTTATAAAATAAGTAATTTCACAATCGGGATGTAAGATATGTAACTAAACCTTAAAAAATCAAATACAAAGCATAATCAAGTTTTTCGTTTTTGATGTAAAATTTTATTTTTAATATGTTTACTATAAATTTATATAAAATAATACTCTATTGTATGATTGATTTTATTTATGAATAAAAAAATTCATTCAGTTTTCAAATAAAATTTAATTTATAAAAAATTAAATTATAATGTTGAAAAACATAATTAAATATCAATGTAAACCTTACAAAAGTATTTTAATAAAGTTTGATTTATTAGTTTTGAGTTGTTTGTTAAGAAATGTATCTATTCTATAAATAAACTTCAAATTCCGTTATGTAAAAAACATTAATATATAAATTTTTACATGGATTACATTTATTATATTATAAAAAAGTACAGGATGTCATTGTTCTAAATTGAAAAGAAAAACTGACTGAATA
Organism: Idris sp. 1 HC-2018; assembly: GCA_022817325.1. Classification (NCBI taxonomy): domain Eukaryota; kingdom Metazoa; phylum Arthropoda; class Insecta; order Hymenoptera; family Scelionidae; genus Idris; species Idris sp. 1 HC-2018. Next base: position 1,737 of record JABFPM010006294.1, read on the forward strand.
CTTTTGAACACGGAAATGTTGCGATTTATTTATTTTTTTTTTTTGAAAAATGACAACATAATATACATTAAATGATAAAATTATTTAAATAGAAATAAAATAATAATAACATTGAAATGATTGTTTTTATGAAAATTCAAAATGCTAAAAATACAAGAAAACTTTTTGCACTGGTTGAAAACTCTTGCAAATTGTATGTAAGCTATTCGTATCGTATAAGAAAATGAAATAATTATTAATGCGATAAACATTTTTGCTTGCAAAATAAGTAATGCGAAGCAATCTCTTTTTCGAAAAATTAGATTGAGAGTGCATTGAAGTACTGTTATATAATTATGTGATAACATCTTTGCTATTTTAATACATGAAATTTATGTAATTTTTATTTAAAAACAAAAATCCCTCTAGCATAGGTTTTTAACGTGCAAAAACGTCCACAAAGATGTTATCACATTAAAATGCAAAAAAAATTATAAGCACATTAATCTGAATTTAACTTTTTTATTTAGGCCTCTGTATATTTAGGAGATTTTAGCGTGTTCTATGATCCAGCCACAGTTGGTGATAAATCAATATTCAATGTAGATAAAGAAGCCCAATCAGGAATATGGGTTAAAGGAAAGTCTGCAGCTGATAATCATATCGTACTGTTTTCGTTTCATTAACTTTTATCTATAAATGTATTCATATCTAATAATAAAAATTTTATATATTAGGGTGAATCGAAAATTTTTGTTTTAACCGGCTGGGTGAAAAAACTGACAATTTGAGTGGAGAGAAAAAAGGGCCACGCACATTTAGTAACTTCTCGTAATATTTAAGGTATTTTGTAATATTATTACCCTTCGAAAATTGTATTTCTTGGAAAGTTCTTGGAGTTCCAAGAAATATGATTTTTAGAGAGCCTGCGTGCCCTTTAAATATTTCACAAAGTGAATAAAAGTGTTTGGCCTTTTCTTCTTTCGACTTAAATTTTCGTTTTTTCACCCAGTCAGTTAAAACAACAAAATACACTCAAATTTATATGTATTTTTAATTTATAAATATGTATTTACAGATAAAATATAGTATCCATAATGCTAAGTTATCAAATAACTATCCAATGTATGTTCCATCATGTGGACCTTATTCATTAGATCATGAATATACTCTAATATTTTCACTATATAAAACAATACTTCATAAAGAATTGAATTGTTTAATTGCTCCTGTAAGTATGAATAAATCACAGAAAATTATCATTTAAATTAAATAGGTGAGAAATATTTTGAAAAGATTCAAGAAGAATATATCCTTCGAAATCTTAAGCATATACTTAGTGATCGGCTTTTTTTAAAGACAAAAAAAACTCAGACCTAAAATCGAAGCTTTATTAATACATTTGCGTTTCAGTATTTTTGCTTTCTTCAGAAGTATATTACATTTTAAATATAATTAGTCACATAAAACTTATGTTTTATTGTCGGTGATTTTAAATGCATAGTGATAGCTAATAAATTTACTATAACAAAGATTTTATAGGAATATTCTAAGATCAAGATGTTAGCCTGTTTTTACTGTTTTCTAATAGATTCTAGTCAAAAAACTAGTTAGAAACTTTACAGTATACGTCACGCAGTGTACTTCTAGTTTCTAGCTAGATCAACTGAGCAGGTTCTAAATAGTTTTTGCCCAGTTACTGTACAGAATTTTATTAGAAAATAGTCGAAAATATCTGTCCAAATATTGGCTAGATAATGAAGATCAATATTTAATTTATGTAAATATTTAACTAGCTGCGTGAAATAACAGCTTAAGAGCACTTAAATATTTTAACAAAATATAAGTTTAATTTTCATTTGTTTAACATTTTGTTCTGTAGTCCAAATTCATATTTCCGTCTTAATAAGTTATTTTGTTTTGTAACGCATTTGAGAATGCCCAAATATCAAATTTAGATGATTAAATACTGTTTATAACAATTGATTTATACCTGAAAAAAAGGTTATAAAACTGAAATAAATATTTCAACATAAATTTCAACAAAAATTAATTAAAAATTAACAGAATTAAATTTTTCAAATGAAAATATAATTTACCTAAAAAATAATAAAGACTCATATAAAATATAAAAGTAATTAAAATACACAAAATAATTGAAAGTTCTGGTGCATATAACGTCTTATTTTTGTAAATATTAGAATATTAATGTTAAATAAAAATTTTCCTTTTTCTGTTGCTATCAAAGTTGTTTCATTCAGGGCTATTGAGACTTCGATTGATGGTTAAAGTTCGATGCTGTCTTGGAATACGTCATCTCTGTTGACTATATAATCAGTGGCTCCTGAGTCATGAATAAATTTCAAATCTTTTCCATTAGCAACTATTGTTTCTCCAGTTTTAGTAAAAAATGCGAACTTTCTGCTTACTGTTGCATCATCACTAGCTTAAACGACTTTAGCTAATTTTGCTTGATGGTCATTTTTCTGACTTTGTTTTTGAATTATTTGGTTGAAATATTTGCAATCTTTTTTAATCTGTCCCGGTTTCTTATAATGAAAACACTTCAGTTGTATTTTTGGTTTATGATTTTTCTTGAAGTTTGTAACTGGGTGGCCACGGTAATTATTTGACTACTGATAATTATTGTACAATTGAGAAATTGTTTCTTTGGCTTCGTCTATTTCATTGGCATTCACTGTTACATTAAAAACATTTGGATCTTTGTCCCGATTATGTTCTGATAACTTCACTTCATGGTCCAGTAGTCACATTTTATCAAACGTTTCCAACTGTCAAAAATTCATCTGGAAATGTCTGAATCACTCTAATAACACTTTCGTAACTTTGCGGTAGCGTCATTAACAAGTATTGCACTATTTGTGTTTCTTTTAACTCGTCTCCCGCTGCATTCGTCGAAAATCGCGAAATGATCTGTTAATTATACATCACATTTCAACATCAGTTCTGTTAATCGTTTGCGTGTTGACATTCGCGTCGCGATACTTTTTCTTTCAATCAATTTTTCCAATGTTTCCATCATTTCTTTTACAGTTGAAATATTTTTTGCATAACCGATGTGGAAATCTGCCAAATTCTGAACAATTATGTGTAAAGCCTTATCATTTGACTTCCTCCATTTCCTATCTGGTGCTTGAAAAATTAGTTCTTTAATAACTTTCAAAACTCCTTCATTTTGCAACATAGTACACACGCGAAATTTCCTAAAACTATATTTTTCTTCCATTAAACGGTGTAATAACACGATGTAAATCTGACTGATCCATTTTGGTCGAATCAAATGTCAAAAGCTTTTTGAATTTAAAACACCAAATAACGTACATTGTTTAATCATGAAACCACACCAAATATTATGCACACGCGACCACGTTATTTGGGCCCATAATTTATCTGTTATATGGGGTTTAAATAAATGACAAATTATTACAACTATAACTCTAAACTTATTTTTTTATTTAACCACCAGTATTTCTTAAAGTGCGTCTTTACTCAATGGAAATTCTCATAGAACTAATTTACGGCCACATATTTATCGTAATCAAAACTCATGATACAACGATTAAGACTGTACACGTGCAAACACAAGAGTTTTTCAAAAATTTCTTATTTCAAAATATAAAATAAATCTATAAACAACAGAAAAGAGTTTCTGGGTAAACATTAAAACAAAATAAATTTTTAGTAAACAAACAAAATAGAATATATAAGGCGGAAATGCAGAAAATAATTATTATAATAGCTGATTCTGAAAAGTAATTTAATACATAATTTATTTCAAATAATTCTTTGTTTGACGAATTTCACAATAATGTAATGACGTATAAGTTATGTAAACAGACATGAAATATTTTAAAAAGGTGTTTGCTCCGAAGATGACTCTGGAGAAGATTCGAAACGTCAGCTGTTTCTAGTTAGACAATAAAAAATCCACAAAAAGAAAAGACAATAAACAAAGTCTAAATAAGGAGTTGTAAGTGGGATTAATAAAAAAGAATGTGTGGAAAAATGAATAATAAGACAAGAGTTAGGTTGAATCGGATGACAAATTATAAAAGAATCATCTCAATTCAGTATGGTATTTGTAATTTTTTCAATACATGGGCCATATAGATTGTTTTATATTTTTTTATAAAATTTAAGTAGTTTGAATATTATAATTTTTGTGAAAAAAAATTTGATGTGGATTTTTAGGCAATGGTGAAGCAATACAGAGCTTTCCTTTGTTCTCAAATGATGACACTTTTATTGAAAATAATACATAAAAAAGGCGCCTATGAAAAATACAAATTTAATTAAAACAATCGTAGTATAAAGGTTTTAAACAGTAATAACAAAAAGAAATAGTTTTGCACAATTCAAAATACAAAAGTATGAGCATAACTTATACCACATTTGAAGACATATTTCTAACGATATCATAAAGTTTTCACATACCTATTTTTCAAATACAATTGTATATGTTTTTTTCTATAATGTAGATTTATTTTGAAGTTCGAATTTATAATTTTTGCACTCACAAAAATTAGATACAAAAATATTTGGCAATTGCTGAATTTGCATGAACTTAATGATTGAAATGAGTAACTAGTATATGATTGACAGATGTTACTAACCTGCTTTCACTTTCTCTGAGTGTCAACTTTTAGTGAGATAGTTAACCTCAACAAAAACATTTAATACTGATTTCTTGACGTATTTTTTATTGTTATACATTTTTATATTATTTCAGTCTGATGATGAACTAAATTATTTTAAAACGTAATAAATGATTTTTTATATTAGGTATAATCATTAAAATAGAATTATAAATTAAGTACAACTAGATGTGTAAGAATTACATAACTTAAATTACTTTAACACTACACTAAAAAAATTAACTCTGCAAAAGGAGAATAAATCTTAAACTAGTAAATGCTTGAAATAGAAATAAAATGTAAATACAAAAATTGACAAACTTAAAACAATAATCAATAATATTACAAATAAAAAAATACTTACCAAAAAATAAATAATTAAGTTTAAAAATGAATATATTGGATGTCAAGCTGGAAAATCACTCAACAGTAAAAAATTACGGCTGTTATGAATTAAAAATATGTTATAGATTAATTCTTCCTTTTTTGATTGATACCTATCAGGAAAAAGTTGACCACGTATTTATTGAGAAATTAAATATTTAAATTCAGCTTGTTTATATTGATTAGCATAATTTAAACCAATAGCCTACAAAATATGTTGAAATTTTTATGTTTTAAAAATTAACCATCTTTCTAAAAAACTGAAAAGAAATTATTTGAAGTCTTAACTGATGTTTTCAATTTAAAAAAAAGTAATTCACTATTTATTTATTAAAATATAACAATATTAAAACTGAGAATACGTTGAAATCAGAAGTAGCATTAACATAAATGTCATTCGCATGCGCGAGATTTAGTCAATCTATTTGTCAACGTTGTAAACCTCAAAAAATTGAAAATGACATATCATTGCATTGTTATAGTAGTAGTATACATATGTAAATCATTTAAATAAAATATCGAAATATAAGTTATTAAATATAATATATCAGTAATATATTTAATAAAAAAATAATTTAAAAATAAATTATTTAAACAGTCATTCACAATTTGCACTTTAGGATAAAATTTAGAATTAAAATAAAAATATATGGTTATTTTATATAGTAATTTATAAATGATAATATACTGAAACGTTTAGGTATTTAATGTTTTATTATATAAAAAATATTTCCAATATACTACACTTTGAACGCATGCATGGGAATAAAAATGATAACCATATAAAATATAGCTTGTTTAAGAACATTATAACAGCTAATGAATATTTAATTTAACTCCAAAAAATAAACATAGACTCAGTTCACATAGTTTTTATGAATAATAAATTTATTAATATATCTTTAATAAAACATAATTCTCATATTTATTAGAAATATAAAATATATAATATACTAAGAAATATTTTATATCATTAGAAGATGATTTTAAATATCTAATTAATTATATAAGTATATAATTCTTTTCGTTTTGGTAACTTTAACTTTTCCAGTTTCGTCCACTTCACCAAGTAATGCATAAATTGTCTCACTTTGTCCACGCAAATAAGTTTATTTAAGTATTTATTCAAGGATATACCATGTTTAGCTAATCGTGTTATCATTGGTTTTAACAATACATTTGCAAGATGGTTCAATTCTGATTTAACAGACTCAGCCTTGCCTGCATTAGCTAATTTCTTGATAAATAGTTAAGTTGTTGCACTGAGTGAAATCAACTCAGAATTATATTGCACAGCTTCAAAAATTTGTTCTAAACTAAAGGTCTTCAAGAGATTCATGAGCTTTTTCAGTATCGTAATAAGGCACATATTTCTCAGCCAGAGCGGATTTCTTAAATCGGACGGTTCATTTTAAGTTATTCTGTTTGTCTTAAAAACTTTCAAGGTATCAGTTAGATCACATACAATTTCGCTAAATTGTTGTACCAAGTTACAATGACACAGTAAACGATAAATGTAAGGGAAGACAAGTCGTGCGGTATTATGACCTACAAGGATAATTGATTTTCCTATATTTTTTAAAAAACTGAAAAAATGTTGATAAAGTGAATTTAAATTCGTAGCAGAAATAATTTTATTAGGGCTAAGAAATAGTTGCCCACCAGCTATATCTAACCCTGTTATTTCGCGAATAAAAGGACGAATTCCATTTAATGGATAGGCATACTTGCTGAATGTTTTGCCATTTTTACCAGAACATTTTGCCGCTATTTGAATAATCTCAGCATTTTTTAACAATCTGGTCGTCTCAATATCAATATAAACAATACAACTCTCGGGTGTTATTTCTAGAGAAAAAATCTAAGATGATTCAGAAATGATTCAAAAACGTCATTATAGTGATGAAAGGTGGAAAACCTCGTTAACTACGTAGTTTGACTTGGACTTACAAAACTCTCGATAAACTAGAAAAATAATTAATTAAAAGTCATACCAGTATGACCACTGAATCTGGTTTAAATCAGTCCAGTATTTTGTTGGAACTGGGAAAATCTAGTCAGGTTTCTACTTCGATATCGTGTCTGTCTGTTTGTTAAAGATATCTTATGCGAAATTAAAGATAATCATTTTTTATATGCACCTTTCTTGATAATTACTTTCCTGAATTTAAATGTTCACACCGTTCCAATGCATGTCATGATCATTTTTGATTCTATGCAGTGTAATTACACAATGTTTCGATTTATAAGATGAATATATATTTTTTGGTTTTCGTTTATTCTAGTTTTAAGGGCGCATTTAGTGTATTGTCCAATGTAGTTCATACTGCATTTTGCACACTCAGTTCTATAAACTACATTATGTTTGTTCTTTTTTTTCAATCTTATTTTAAGCTTTAATGACTATATTATTTAATATATTATTTATGTCACTAAGATCGTCGTAGTGCTGCTCCAATTGGTTAAAAAAAGTTAGTTGTTATGTCAAAAATTAATAAATTTAATAAAGGGTTGAGTAAAAAAAGTTAAAAGGTAAGATGTTTCCAATATCTACCATTTTTATGGTTCATTGCTGAATTCAATAAAGTATCATAAACTTCAGCCCTTTAAGTTGTCATTATAAGATATCATGAATTTCAACTCTTTCAGTTTTTACAGATAAATTTCACTGCGCGTTATAAAACATTTTTTCCATTAAACTCAGAAGCTAATTCGACTAACGGTTTGAAATCCCTGAGAAACGTTTCCAAACGTTTTATATAATACATGCAATTATTTCCCCCTTTTATATTCCTGAAGTGAAAATTGTTTTCATAGTTTTAATTTTGGTTTGAGGTTTTGTAAATCTTACATACCAAGTTTTAATTGATATGAACTTGTATATCACTCATTACAGGTCCAATTTGATTAATGTATGTTACTTTTCGAAATGGTTTATTTCTTTTTTAAAATTTACAAACAATTTTTTTCCATTTATCAAATAACAAATTAACGTTTCTCTCACTTTTCTTAATTGTAAAAATTTATGTATATATCAAAATTAAAATCTGAGAATTGCATTATTTGTTAGTGCCATGTAATTACTTTACATTATTTGTATTTCTATTTTTCCTAATCTACGTTGTAAATTCTAATCTAGCATCTCAGTATTAGTTTTAACATATTCACTACTATCAGTTTATCAATTTCACACACAATTTGTTGATAATCATTTTGAAAATTTATAATTTAGGGAACTGAGGTCCCAATTCGACAAAAAACTCAACTATTCTTCAATTGGGACGATGATAAAGCGGACACATTATCACAATGGAACATAGTACTATGCCCTAAAACCCCATGTATGAAAGGATGTTTAATCAATCTCAACATAACCCTAACTAAATGGAGAAAATCTTCTTCCGAAGGAGCACATCTTAAATCTTATGGAATGGAAAAACTCCTACCATATTCTGACCCTCCAGAATGTGTAGGCGCTGCTGATGAAATGCGAGTTCAACGGAGTCTTGGAGTACTAGACGAACCTGGCAAATTGCAA
>JABFPM010006295.1:0-10289 GCA_022817325.1 Idris sp. 1 HC-2018
CGAGACTTATACGCTGGGGTAGTATAAAATTAAATTTTTCAAGTTAAACCATACCTGAATATTTCAGTATCTTGCCGCGAAACTTTTTATATCCAAAAGGCAACCAAGCTTCTTCATTCAATGTATAGTATTGTTTGAAATTATCGGTTGACAATACTGAACAACTGTGGTTTTTAGTCCAAAATGCAAGGGAAAATTTTTTCATCATTCCTAAAAAAAATTTATATACAGTAATCCCTCGTACAACGCGATAGATAGGTTCCAGGAAAATAGCGTGTTATACGAAATCGCGTTGTGCGAGACCAAGCGTAAATGGGAAAATGGGGGTTAGGTTCCAGAGACTGCAAAATTAAGCATTTTTTCATTTTAGTTTTATTTTAATTATTACATAAACATATATTTTATATATAAAAATAAAATATATCAATAAATTAACATTATTAATCAAACAATTTTTAAAATAAATATAATTTTATATTAATTGAGATGAATGATGAACGCTATTAGGTGAAATAATTAAGAGTCTGGTGAGCCTGGGCGAGAAAAGAAATCTGTCACCTTTTTTTGCACTTTTTCTTTTGCAAAAGATTTAGCAATTTCTTCGTACGGTGCCATACATTTTTTAATTTCCCTACTGAATTTTGTACTTCTTTCTGAAGAAGAATCAATTTCTAAAAAAAAATTTGTTAGCTGCTCAGCTAACAAAAGGCCTTGTTTTAAATTTTGATGAGTTAACAAATTTTCTTCTTCCTCGTCTTGCTCATCGTTGCTGTCTGGAGCATCACTGGAAATATCATCAAAAATTGTTATTAAATCCTCTTCACTTAAATCTTTCTCCTCTAATAACTCCATTATTTCCTCAGCATTCATATTTTTAAAACCTTCCTCTTCTATTGCGTGCGCTATGCCAATTATATCTTCAATTTGAGTTTGTTGGAGACTCCTCACATTTTCGTTTACCTCGCGCAACTCAGCAACAAGTTCTGGCCAAATTTTCCTCCAGCATCCGTTCAATGTTGATGGCGTCAATTCCTGAATCGCCATAGAAATCATTTTAATTGCATCTAAAATAGAAAAATGTTTCCAAGCTTCCATAACTCTAACAGAGTTTTCTTCAATCGTATTTAAAATCCATTGCATAGTGAATTTAATGTAATGAGCTTTAAAGGCTGCAATAATCCCCTGATCAAGGGGTTGAATAAGTGATGTTGTGTTCGGTGGCAAATAGACAATTTTCACGTTTGGATGATTTAAATTTTTTGGATGGCTTAGCGCATTATCCAAAAGTAAGAGAATTTTAAAATCAAGGTTCTTTTTTCTGCAATAACTTTTGACATCAGGAACAAAACATTCCTCCAACCATTTCTGACATAACTCTGAAGTAACCCAAGCTTTACGATTGCTCGCCCAAAATACCGGTAAATTTCTTTTATTTATATTTTTCATTACTCGAGGATTTTCAGATTTATTCACTAACATACTTTTTACCACATGATCGCCCGAAGCATTACTACATATAACTAATGTGATTCGGTCTTTAGATGCTTTGAATCCTGAGGCGCTTTTCTCTTTCTGAGAAACATACGTACGATTTGGCATTTTTTTCCAAAAAAGGCCTGTCTCATCCATATTAAAAACTTGCTCTGCCAAATACCCACCCTCTTCAATTATTTCTTGCAACTTTGTTGGAAAAGCCTCCGCAGCTGTAGTATCAGCCGATGCACTTTCACCTTTAATTTTCAAATTATGCAACGAAAACCGAACTTTAAATCTTTCAAACCACCCTTTACTGGCGACAAAACTGACATCTTGTGACTCTTCATCAGATGTTTTCAATGTTTCAAAAATTCTTAGGGCTTTTATCTTAATTAAATTGAAACTCAGAGGTATACGTTTTTGCGTGCAGTCTTCGAACCAAATATATAACATTTGTTCCATTTTTTCGATAATATTTGCTCTAGGACGGGAAGACAAACTTGCTGCGTTTGATGTGCCAGCAATAACTGAATCACGTATTTTGGTTTCGTTCTTTTTAATTGTACGAATGGTTGATTCTGATAAATTAAAAGATTTCGCAACTTCACAAGTTTTTTTATTTTGAAGAGCATCTAGAATTTTGATTTTTGTTTCCAGCGTTATAAAATTTCTCTGTCGAGTGTCTGTCTTTTCATTACTTTTCTTTGACATTTTTTAGCTAAAAAAATTTTTTAAAATAAAAATAGATATTTTAAAATAGGTTTTTTATAAAACATTTTTGATACATACTTGACTCATAAGACATCAGTTTTATAGATTTCAATGCGTTGACTTTTTCGTTAGCTTTTAACAATTTTTAACCTTTTTGAAAATACCCGTAACACGAAATTTAAAATATTGGAAAACTTTATCAAATGTCTTTTATACTCCGCCATTCATATAAACAATAAATACCTATTATATAGATGTAAATACCAACCTTACATTGGTTGCGTTTTTATATTTACTGACATTACTATCTATCACTTTCGTCATTGCCTAATACAAACATTAGAAAAAGACAAAAGTGCTAAATAGAACTTGCAATTAATAAAAGAACGTAGCCATTATAAGGTTAAGTTGAGTGTTCTTAAAAGTAACTATATTTTTTAAATAAAATAACATAGTTATTAGTTTGTTAGTTGCTGAGTGAATTATTGAATTATTTTTATTATTTGCGTTTCCGATTTTTCTATAACGCGATTTAAAAATCGCGTTAGAACGAATTTTATGTTGTAAGAAACCGCGTTAAACGAACATCAGTCGCAATTGCTTGAGCGCGTTATAGCGAAACCGCGTTATACTAGTATCGCGTTGTACGAGGGATTACTGTACATAGTTATCTATGTTTAGTGATTTTTTATGAAGATAAAAGAGAATCATTATCTTATTTCTTGCACTGGTTTCGATATTATACAATAAGGAGCATGTAAGAAAAATTATTCACTTTAAAATTGATTTGCGACTAACATAAGTACTCGTGTGGTATCCTAACCTATGCCGTTAGCAAATGAGATAAAACTTAAAAAATTCGATAATCAGTTAGTACAGAAAAATAAAACATCACTCGAAAATTGATATGCGAAAAAGTAAGTGCTCGTGGGGTATCTTTACCCTTGCCAACTTACGAGATCAGTCTTGCAGACATCGAAAATCAATCAGTAAAGTCAAACAAATCTTACAAATGCGTCAAAGAAGGAAACTGTGTAAACTTTATGATGAGATCTAACGCGGTTGCTAGAATTTTTTATCTTTTCATTAAATTCTTAAGTATCATATTTGAATATTTCTTATGATTAAAGTAATTGCAAAAGTAGGGTAAAGTCGTAAATTTCCAAAAATTACAAATTCATATACGTTAGACCAAATTATAAGTAACAATCAATGCACTCACAGATAAAGTTAGACTTTTCCCAAGAGTGTAGATTTTGCACCAAAATATACATATTTTTTATTTTTACAGTTCATTAAAATATTTTTTGGTTAAAATGAATTCATAGTTTGTTCAGAGAGTTCACAAATCGTGACTTTCATTGAGTTATCCACAAACAGTGATTCTCATGTTAAATTTAGTTTAATTTTTATTTATTTATTTTTAATTTATTTTCATTTTAGCTTTACATAGTTGTCTATGTTTAGTGATTTTTTATATAGATAACGTTTTATAAATAATTCTAGTATTGAAATAATTTCTTTATTATAAAGTTATAGAGTTTATTTATTAAATGATCTTATATAAATAAATAAATAAGATAATTTTAAATAAGTTAAATTGATTGAACTATATGACTTTGTAATAAAGAAGTTATTTTATTTCTTATATTTATTAAAAAGTATTGGTTGATAATAATTACTTTATATTTTTATAAACCATTATTTCCTTATTTATATATATTTCCGAATTTTACAATTATTTATTTTTTGAAAAATATATTTGTTTTATCAATTTAAAAATTATAGAATAAAAATGTATAGGGGTAATAATATTATGGGATAAAACATTTGTGGGATAAAGATGTATAGAGACCCAAGCGGCACATAACACTCATCTATCGCAGAACCTGTCTATGAATAGCACGTGAATTTCGCACAATGTCCTACGAGGCCATTTGTATCATATCAGGAATGACACCATCGCATTTCTAGTAATTTCTAGTAATCACACCAATGAATTTCTAGTAATTTTATTATTATAAATAAAATTCTGGTTTAAAATAACCGTAAGAAAATTATGTGTGGATGTTGCACGCGGGAAAATTGAAACAAGAAAATTTTTAAGTAAAACAGTCCACGACCAACTAAAAGTTAGAGACATTTTCTCAATTGGTCGCGGGGTGTCAAATTTGCAGGTCGTTGCAAGTTAAGTTATTAGCACAACATCATAATTATCACCTGCAGCTTTGCAAGTAAGTTGAAAAATAATCATGAACATATTTGTTTATTGTTTTCATTAGTTATTAATTTTTTATAGTAAACTTTCATTTTTCGAATGAATTGAAATGAAACAAGTACATTTACGACTTAAAGAAAATATGTAATTGTGACAATAAAAAAAATCAATTTCTACTGAAATCAATTGTTTTTATTAATACCTTTAACTATAAATTTCTTTTTAAAATAATTTTTCCCGAGTTAACAGTATTTTTTTTAAGATGTTTCTTGTTTCAATTTTTCCTGTGGAATATTCATACATAATTTCCATGTCAATCTATGTGGAAATCTACATGGTAATTCCATATAAAATGTCCACATAGTATTTCCTCATGAATATTTTACGTGGGGTATGTTTCTTGCTATGCATCTTGCACAAAATCCGTCAAAGTTTTTAGCCCCTTACTGTCAAGATATAACACATGACTTTCGTAAGTCCCGTGTAGTCCACTGAACCAAATAAAGACATTCTATTTCCGAATTTCAAGTTAGATTCTAGGTTATGTTTCAGATTTTTCAAGGTCCGGTCATGCATAAAAAGTTAGCCTACATAGTATGTTACATGTATGCAAGATATACACTGAAAATATAAATCGTAAAATTACATCGACAGTCGATGGCAATAAAAATGCTTCGACCGTCGGTGTGATTTTACGTTGGAAATGTAAAATTACACAAAAGTAATGTAATTTTACGAAAAAGTAGTGTAAAATTACGAAACGACGTGTTAAATTTTATTAACGTTTAGGTTAAACGAATATTAACTTGAATCTCGTTAAAAATAAACATTGCTTTTTTATTTTAAAGATCTATTAATACAATTTTTTGAGAATATTTGAAGGCCCGGATTCTATTGCCAGACTTACGCTTGAATGCGAGCAGAGCAATTTTACAGATCGTGGGAATTTTAGAAAAAAAAAGAAATGTAACAAATTAAAAAAAAATACTATGATATTCAGCATGAAATTTTGCATCTTTTATGTAATTAACATTTTTTTGTTTGAGCAACTGTTATTTAAGAAAAAAATAAAAACGGGGTTTTTTGAGCGTTGTTGAATTTAATATGTTTTTTTGTTCAACTCGCGATATTTTCGGTAAATATCATCCGATGTACTTGCCAATTTTTTTCCATGTACACTTTGAGTTGTAGATGCCTGTGAATCGATAAAATATAATTAAAAGTGCAATTAATGTTTATTAATAAATTATTTAATAAGTAAAAACAGAATCTGTGCACTCCGACTTTCAAATGAAAAAAGTATCGAGGGAAATAAAAAGTACAACAATCTCCAAGCGACAAAGTTGTTCGTCTATATGTGTAAAGACAATTTCTGCAGATTTTCAAATTAAAAAACCTTTATTTAACAAAGTTATTATAAATTGTTTAAACGCACGCGACTGCGCGCGCGCTGCCGTAGAAACGAACTTGTACTGACTTGCAACAGTACGCCCAGTTAGACGTGTTTCAACAAATATATAAACATTGTGCTTTATTTTTGTTATCTAATTATTGGTTATTTATTAAAATTTAATTGATAAATTGAAAATTTAAATAAATATATTTTATTTTCCTATATATATTACCAAAAACACAGTATACATAATATGAAAATTTTCACTCATTCCAGGAGTTGTCTAATATTTCACTTTTTATGAATTATTTTTAAAAAAAAATTAATATAAAGTAAGAATTCAATACTATTTAACTAACATAAATCAAATAAAAATATCACTAACAAATTAGATAACAAAAATAAAGCACAATGTTTATATATTTGTTGAAACACGTCTAACGTACTGTTGCAAGTCAGTACAAGTACGTTTCTACGGCAGCGCGCGTTTTAACAATTTATAATAACTTTGTTAAATAAAGGTTTTTTAATCTGAAAATTTGCAGAAATTATCTTTACACATAGATGAACAACTTTGTCGCTTGAAGTTTGTTGTACTTTTTATTTCCCTCGATACTTTTTTCATTTGAAAGTCGGAGTGCACAGATTCTGTTTTTACTTATTAAATAATTTATTAATAAACATTAATTGCACTTTTAACTATATTTTATCGATTCACAAGCATCTACAACTCAAAATGTACTTGGAAAAAAATTGGCAAGTACATCGGATGATATTTACCAGAAATATCGCGAGTTGAACAAAAAAAACGTATTAAATTCAACAACGCTCAAAAAACCACGTTTTTATTTTATCTTAAATAACAATTGCTCAAACAAAAAAATGTTAATTACATATAAGATGCAAAATTTCATGCTGAATATCATAGTATTTTTTTTTAATTTGTTACATTTCATTTTTTTATAAAATTCCCACAATCTGTAAAATTGCTCAGCTTGCGTTCAAGCGTAAGTCTGGTTATAGAATCCGGACCTTCAATTGCGCACTAATTTTGAATATATATTACTTTTATATTAATTTAAAAAGTTTAACATTGTAACAATTAAGAAATAAATTGAAAAATTGTTTTGAACAGAAAACTTAAATCTCAATCATTATCACTTTTTACGATTGAAAACTGTCGACCATATGTTTTTCAGCAAGATAGGTCTAGGCGCAGGTAAAGTTTCGGACTTTCTTTCTAAGTTCGTTTAAAGTTAGCTCTAACGTGTACTCTCGCCTAGGCACATCTTAAAAAAACGCATGGCCGACAGATCTTCCTTGCACTTGTCTACTGCAAGTGATAATATCTGAGATTTCGGTTTTTCTATTGAAAATATGTTTGCTTTATTTATTTTCTTTGACCATGATTTTCTTCTTTAATTAATTTGCAAGTTATATTTTTTTTATCAGTGTATAATTTTACACCAGATGGCATATAAATATATACAAAAATATTTGTTTCAAAATATAACTTAAATTGTTTATAACTTTTTACTTTTGTCACGAATAGACCAACCAAACGAAGTAACGTGTTTATTTCCACAGGGCTATTAAAATTGCAAAAAATGTTGGTAAGAAAATTTCCGTGTCGCACGGTGAAATTAAAATGAGATCCAATAATTTGTGAATATCTCATCACGATTTGTAAACTATTCATTTAAACAAAATTATGAATTAAAATTAATTGAAATTTTAATGAAATATTAAATTCAAAAGTATCAATTTTAAAATTTTCCTTTAATTAAAGTAAAGTAATTCGAAAATTATGATACAAACTTATTTTTTAATTTAAGCAATTTTAATAACAGTTTTTGTATTTTAATGTAATAATTTATTATTGTTAAGAATACAATTTAAATTGCAGATCACAGATGAAAAAGGTAACCCATTATCTTTGACAGTAGAACAAACTCGGCAACTTTTGTCGGACAAAAATATTGTGAATCAGCTAAACGAGACGCAAACCATCAAAGTTCATTCTGCAGCTTCCAAAATCAAGGACAAGTCTGTATTTCAGACTTCACTGTCTGAACCGAGCACACAAATGTTAAATAAAGAATTAAATGTAAGCTTTTATTTCAAGTCTTTGATTTTAAATCTACTAACTTTGAATTATTATTATTTGTTTTTTTAATTTAAAAATATATTACAATTAATTTAATTTTGTTTTAGGTGACCGAAGATGACGCTGCGACAATATCAATAATCAACTCAACCGAAAGTGAGGCTCAATCGTCGAATGTTTTGGAAAGTACACAGTCTTACGAATTCACAACTCCAGATGGCCAAAAATTGCGACTTTTCACGTCTTACCCGGTTGATCCAATACAAATTGACTCTGAATATGTGACTATTATGTAATTAGGGTCCAGTAGAAGTTCCTGTACTTAATATTTATTTAATTGAAGCGCCACATAGGATCAACAATTTTGAAAAATAATAATAAATTGTCACATTCATTTTTTAAAAGAACGAAACTAAATGTATCAATTCAATTTTACTTTTTATGGGGTGCTTCAGTGGTTGATTAATTAAATAGAAACATTGCCAGTTATTCTGTAAAAGTAACAATACCGATATTTATTATTATTTTTTTTTAACGAAAAAAAGTCACCTTTTTTAAAGAATATTAATTTTGGGCTGTGGAAATGAAAGGATAATGAATGTGCAGTTTATTTTTATGATTTTATACAAATAGATACAAAAAAATGGTAATTTTTGTTTTAGTGTATAGATTATTTTTAAAATAATGAATTTTTTAAAATGAAATTATGTTTTCGATATCACATATGTACGTACTTCCTAATTTTCAGAATAGCTTTTGCAGACAATCATTTCAGTACTACTTTTTATTTGTAACATAATTAATTTTAAACTACAAAACCAGTTGAATAATTATAAAAAATGGCAATAAAAATATTGTATAATATTAAAAGAACTGAAAAATCAAAACAATTTTTCGCTCAATCTAATCAGTTAAGTAGAATTTTTTTAATTAAAAATATTAATTGACTGGCCTAGATTTTTAAAAAAATCTCTTTTTGCGTTATCCATTAATGTATAAACTATTTTTCACGTTGCATTTTACTATTCAATAATTGGATTGCATTCAATTTTATGTCATCATAATATTCAAAGTTTACGACTCTCCTTCAACAATTTATCTAATTATAAGTCTACATTGAAAATAATTAAAACGAAACTTTTGTACTGCGTCAAAAAATTATTGTTAAATCACAAAATTTCACAACATTTGTTCGATCACAAATTGTCAATTAAATAAAAATTTTAAAATTTTAGTTTATACAAATTCTTGTTTATTTTGTTTTAAAAAGAAAGTCATCAATCAACTTGAATTACTTTATTCCCACAATATAACTTGGGGAACGTGCCAAATGCACGTCTAACTTCGCGAGTGCCATCATTCCCTTTTATTTCTGTAATTCAAAACAAGCAAAGCAACAACTTAAGGGCTTTAAAAGCAATAAAACATTCGCACCTCTCTAAATATGCACACGTTATTTACAGCATTGTAAATTCCGCACGGCCTTACATTATGCGCTTTATATACTCTATATATAGCGAGGTGACATGTCAACAAATGCTTGTCAAAATTTTTACACAATTGGCTTAGAAAAAAAGGTGAACAAATACACTTAATAACCGAAACGAAAATAACGTCGGTGGGTGTTGCTTGTAACATTAGCGAAAACTATAAATAAATGGAAAATAAAAAAAGAAGGAAAAGAGCGTTGATAAATGAAGTAGTTTGTGGTGACTTTAGTCAAAGTAAAATAAGCACGAGGAGAGGGTAGAGCGTCAGTCGAGCAGCAAACTGTCTTACGTTAGCACAGTCAATAAATCATTATGCAAGAGTTTTACGACAAATTATTTAAAAGTTATTACTCTTTTTTAAATAATAAATCAAGTTTTTTTGTAATGTAAACGAAATTTGTTTTCTTATTTTGTATAAAATTTGATTTGAATAATGCATCGAGTGCTGAGCCTTCAAATGGCCCGAAGGTTGGGAGAAACAAGTGAATATGTCACAAAGCGAATGTGCTTTTCGGTCGTGATTTCGGCGGCCTTTCTCAGCATCCTCGGGGGATTTATGCTGGGCAGATATGCTGTCGAGAGAACCCTCCACTTGCGGGCTGACAAGGCTTATCAGGAGATTGCTGGCAATGGTCTGAAAGTCAGCAGTCATTTGCAGTTGTACCTGCTGCAGTTGCTGGAACAGGCGGCTTTTGATGACAATTATTTGTAAAAAAAATTATTATTAAAATTTAGTACCGTAAAATGTTACAAAACTAAGAATATTTACGATTTAATTTATAATTAATGATTCCAGTTTCAATTTGTTTTGTTTTTTTTTTTTTTTAAAGATTTTTGTTGTAGAACCCTTTAGATATTTAATTCATTGATTTGAAAGTTTTTTTTAAATGCCAA
>JABFPM010006296.1:0-10289 GCA_022817325.1 Idris sp. 1 HC-2018
ATAGTCAAACAGTGTCTGACATACTGCTGTTTGTGTTCCATAATTTATCATGCAAGCTGCCATATTTTAACATTAAAATAAAGTGCATTTATCTTTTCTTTTTTCGCTAGAACAATTAAATTCTCTAGATTAAGCATATAATTTTTAACTCGGTTGAAGAGTCATAAAAGTCAATTTATGTACAGCTTTCAGTGTCACTTTTGTCAAAAAGAAAAACTGCCATTTCTCTAGTGAATTACGCACGTTTGCTTTATTGTCTTCAAAATGCAATTGTCATCATCGAACTCTGGACCCCTTTAGAAATGTATTATGATTTATCTCTAATTTTGCATAAACACAAAAATTTAAAAAAAAACAAACAAAACAAATCTTTCTATCCTAAATTATGTATATATTTAAAATATTAATGAAATTGGTTGAGAAAAAAAAGTTCGCCCATCTAGTGATACAAAAACACTTGATACACTTTCACAAAGCCACGATAATGCTCGATTTATTTGGATCAAATATCGCGACACAAATTGACCTGATTCTCGAGCCGCATTTTTTCGGGATTAATCGAAAACGAAAGTACATTTAATCCGTACTTGTTATAATCCGGTGACAATTTATTTTTCACCAGCATAAAACGATTTAGGAAAAAGTGAAAGCAAAACGGTGACGCAATTGTGCAAAAAGTGCAATTGTTTAATTAGCTGTAATTTAAAGTGTCGTTATTTTTTACCAGTTCAGTTAAATTTTTTACAAATCAACTGACAAACCCAGCAATAAACTGTGCCTGACTTTTATGAATGAATAAATAATTTACAAATGTTACACAAATAACAAGAATTTCTTATATAATGTTATACTGATTGAAAGCAATTAAACAGCAGAAGAAATTATTAATAAATAAAATCCTGCGTTTTCTCCAAATTGTGCGAATTTATATGTGCAAGTGTATTATTTGCGCACGTAAAATAAACTGCGGCTTTTATTTAATACGTTTTCCGTCGAGAAAACTTTGTCGGAGATTAATAACGATTTCTTCGCGCAGATATTCGCAGATAATGCCTCACCTGACTACACACGTATGCGAGAGGCGTACCGATATCTTTCTTGGAACGCGATCGCACCAATCGTGCACCTCAACTGTATAGATATTCGAGTGTTTCGCTGTGAAAATCATGCCTTTTACGTATTTTTTTTTCTTCTTCTTCTGCTTCGTCTTCTTCTTTTTTTGTTTGCATCCACGTCTTCCTCTTTTTGTTAATTGATGGAACAAGCTATTATTATTGCAAAAAACCGCGGAATTCATAGTTGATGGTTGGTGTTGTTGTTTTTTTCTTTCTTTCATATGCTTAATCTCATTTTCTTAGAACTTTTCGGTGAAATTTTCTAGTTACGAAAGCGAAATATTTTTTGTCCAAGTTGGGTGTATAGAAAAAAACATTGGCATTTTTTAATTGATCTTAATTTCAACGCGATATGGCATTTTTATCCATTGAAATTGTTTTGGGTCATAAAAATAGTAGTTCCGCACAAAACATTTTTTCCATCATACTTTTTGTGCCAAACTACTCAAATTATTTATAATAAGTTACCCTGAATTATAAATGCACTGAGAAAAGAAGAACCTTCGTCGGCAAAGTGGACAAAAAATAAATAAATTATATAGAAACGTTAATTTTGACCTAAGTCTTCTCCTTGACAGTTGAAAGAAAAAAGAGCTAACAATTTCGTTATATAGAACACAAAATTTACATTGTTTCTTAATGCTTTTTTTTGATTTAGTAGTTAAGAAATTTTTTATGTACAATAAACTGATCTAAACAGACTCTACTTTTTGGAGTCTTGAGTTAACAAAGAAAAAGAAAGAAAACAAAAAAGATGGACTAATGGTTGAGTTCTTAAGCTGCCGGGTATTGTGTAGAAGATGACGTTAATTATTACTATTACCATTGCTCTTCTTAACACCTTCGTTTTTAATTATCACCTGGCAGATGTTTGTAAAGGGATATTAGTACCATGAGTACACACAAAGGAACAAAAAAGAATGAGAACAAAGTCCAATTTAAAGAATTAAAGAAGATCAGCCAGAAATAAGCAGTTGTATAAGCTGAAAAGTGATAACTTTTGTTTTGTTCTGTGTACTTTGTTATTATAATTATTATTAACAATGTTGAGAAAATATTGATATCTAAGCAAGTTTCTTTGAAACATTTATTCAGCTTATTATCTGAGCCAGCTAAACAATCCCACATCCACCTACTTGATAATCACACATTTAATCGTATAAAAACTACATTCAACCTAAATTAATCTGACATAACGACCTTTGCAGAATCGATCATCGGTAAAATCCTGTCCGAAGGCATATCATTGAATGCAAATGCGAATTACAGTATACAGCAGGCATTGCAATATTATTGATACAATAAAAAGAAAAAGGCCACAGAGAAAGAGAGAATTGACAGAGAGCAAATAATAATTCTGAGTTTAAGGATGGTCCGTAACACCTTGCGGTCTGCATTATCACTCAACCTATAATTTTGTCCTTGAATGTAAACACAGTGCTGATGTAAACCACATAATTTCACAGAACAAATCATTTCGTAACGTAACATTATTGGTAACGCGCATTGTTTTATTACAGTCATTGATATTGACTCGTAATAAATAGAAAATCTTGCGGAAACCAATTTATTAACATTCTCAATTTCTCTTTTACAGTTTAAACAAATTGTTCTTGCAATAATCATGACAATCTTTTGTGGCAATAATTAAATTTCCGCACTTCCAAATTCCAAGATTAAAATTTGAAAAAGAAAAGAAATAACTTCTAGACTTGAGGTATCCAAAATGTTTTTCAAACAACTCGAAGATTTAAATAATGTTAAATTTTGTACACAGAACAAAACTGCTAAAACAATCAATCTTGTGCAGTGTAAAATTAAAATTTGCTCCTGTTCGTTAATTATGTCACGACAGCTGCTCATTATCCCTTTTTTCTGGGTCCAAAAACAAGGTATGGACAAATAAATGTAGATTGCTTCATAAACAATTTTACGAGCCGTTGAACACATTTTTGCCGATTATTAATACGTAGCGCGCGTAAAATAATATATATAATAATATAATGCACGGTAACAGGACGATTACAATATATGAATCATGTCCTGTGCCTATTAATTTAGCGATGCGTGTAATGGCTCTGCTCTGACTACTGTCACGCGTACTTACACAACGTGTAATCGTCGGATAATCACCCTCGTATAATCTATATGCATAAGATTTACTCAGGGGGCAGTTTTTCCTCGTTGCTGCTGCTGCTAATACACTTTCTCGCTTGCTCAAGAGTCGCGCGCTCATGTTTATGTATGCGCAGACGGTAGTCTGCAGACAAAAAAAATTCGCCCCGCGGAAACCTCTGATCACCGGGTTTCGTTAACTCGTCAATTAGCCCCTGAGCGAAACACGCTCCGCGTACACTCGCCAGGGGAAAACATTTCCTTGACAATGATATATGTCGTGTCATTACGTCCGGGAATCGTATTACCGCTCCTCACTGCTGCTGTGAGCCTTTTTTTTCTCCCATCATTAGATTACAGTTTTTCCAACTTTTTCGCTTAATTTGCACAGTTTAACGTGATCAAGTGAAATAAACAGTGTGTTTCAAGATTGCTGAGAACATCAACACTATTTAATGTATATAAATGTTCTCAATTATTTTTAAAAAACATTTTAAATTTAGTTTACAATGTTGACTGTTATAAGTGCTTTCATTAAGGAAAAAAAATTGGTTTTTACTGTGGTAAATTTAGATTTTTTTTTAATTGTTTCATATTAAACAAGTTGCTGTGAGTAAATTGTTCAGTTTTTGTAAATACACCCCATTATTTTTCTCAAGCAAGATTGCGAAATGGATTTTACATCGAAGCGATTCATCAAAGTTTAATCAATTATAATCTGAATGAAAAAAGTTAAGTTAGTAGTAAATAGTATTACACGATTTCATCATTCACTTAAATTTTTTATAAAAATTTATATAAAGTAGGAAGTAGTTCAATTATGATTTATGCGATTTTGCTTGCTTCTTGTGAAGATTTGCGTAAAGTTGTCACTGTACATCATAATCATCAAACAAAATCATCGTTCGGTATGACGAATGCATTTTCAATGCGCCGCAGATGCAATCAGATACCATCTGACTATATTTTTAAAGGTCTTCGTTGCGAAACCGACAACTCTTTTCTAAGGTTGTAAATATGCGAAGAATTAAATTCATACTTATTATCGTCCAGAAATTAAATACACATATGTGTCTAGAAATGAAAGAACAAAAAATAGTTTTTGAGAAGATTTATGGTGAAAATTTTGGTCACTTTTGTGGTTTAAACATATCCAGTCATGTTTTCTCTACGATCACCATATATTATTATGTAAATTGCACAATTCCTTTTTTTTCTTGCTCTTGCAAAATTCTTTTGAGTGGAACCTTTTTTTTAAGACTAAAAAATTTTGCAACAAAAAATGCATACATTTTACAAATAATAATTTTTTGCGAACACTTCGCAGAATACTACTTTGTCGCTGTCAGTTCACGCGTGAACTACAAAGCTGTAAGAGCAGGGTCTATAGATATAGAGTCTTCAGACACCGACGAAATATGAGATCAAATTTCGAACATTCACGCTTCACCGCAATAAGAATGTGGACTTTTGTGAATGCCATATTTATACCTTGTATCTTGAAGCCTCAAAATGCCTTACACCTTGTTAATCAAATAAATCCCAATTTCGCAGTCAAAAATTAAGAAAAAGAAATTCAAGACAAAACATTTTTTGGCAATTTTGTTGCAGTTATTTCATTTATGTTTATTATTTTCTATAGTTCATTTAAGTTTGATGCGAAAATTACTCTGATTATAAAACCCAATTATATATTTGATTCAAAGACTAGTCTACTTGAGATGAGTATTTTTTGAGCACGCGTAGTTGAAGAACCCGTTATTAAGAACGTCTGCGAAAATTGTTACATAGAGAAACATTTCACTCGGAACAATGGACCCGTTGAACGTAATTTGTGATCAATCATCGCGTAATATAAATTAATTTAATTAAGAAAATTGTTTGTGTAACTATTTATAAGAATAAAGTGAAACTTGTTAATTAAAAATGAGTTTAATTAAATTTGTATTCGTCACTTTTGTTAACAACATATAATTATAAAGTTTTAACAACGTTTTGCTTCTAAAAAAGTAACGTAACATTTAAACAGCAAAAATTATGTCAATAAATAACATTAAAAAATTTAATACTCTTAATATTTTTATTAGATTACAACGGTGGTTTATTACGTTCAGGTACCTAATTCGGAATGAAAATTATAATAATTGATAATACAAAATCAGCATGATAATCTGTGAGTTTAAAATATGTGATAAATGGCAACTCATCAATTTTTTTTAACCATATAGTAAGTTATACTATTAATATGCAAGAACAGTGGCTTATGATGTTCGATAAATTTGCATTTCATATCAGAAATTTTATTAAGTGAGATTCGTATAATATTTGATTTTAAATGCAATCTTGTTGATAAACTTATTATTATTTTTATTTTAAATTCGACTATCAATGTGTTGACAAATCATTTAAAGTGTCAATTATATCTAATAACTAAACAGATATCTTTATACATTTCATATTAATGAATTTTGCTTTGGAAATTTAAATAAACAATTCTGAAATTTTAAAATCAATGAAATTATTAAATTTAAAATTCAGTGGTAAAATTTACCGATAATTGACTTAATTTATTTTGTGTATAATGTATAAGACCCTTAACATATAAAATGTAATTTCGACTATATTATACAATTTGAATTTAATATCAAAAATCAACATTTACATAATATGACTATACAGCATAAAAATGAACCGAAACAAATAAATGATGTACACTTTAAGCGACAGTATCATCTGCATAATACACGCTTGCAGTACAAAAGATATCATGTTCGAATGGCTCGTAAACCTTAAAAAAATCATTAAATACACTGCAGCCAAATTACTCTCAAAGTAAAACCACTATATTTACCTCTCATTTGTCTCTTAACTTATATTAATAAAAAGTACACGTTAAAATTTATCGGATAATTATCGAAAAAATTATTGATAGCCTCGAGAACTTTTCATTCATTTTCAACTGGATCAACACAACAAGTTTATTAACATATAATAACTGTAAACTCAAAAACCAACAAATCTTAATTTTAACCAAAAAACACTGAAATGTTAATATTAAAATGTTGAACACATCAAAATTTAACATGTTGACAATAAATCAGAATCTTTATATGTTCATCTTGCCTATCTCCAATTGACGGATATGAATTTCACAACAAATCATGACATAACCGAGAAACAAAATTTAAATAAACTCAACCTGGCAAGAGAATACATTTACGAAGAAAAATAAAAACTAGACGTTCTTTTTTTCTTTCTTTTTTTGCTCTCTCTCTCTCTCTCTCTCTCTCTTTCTCAGCAAAAATTTACGCTGGCAAAAATGTCGAGCAACGTCTTTGGACCGGTTACACGGCGGCATATAAATATCAGCGCGCGGATTCTTCAATAACGAGGCAAAACCGTAACACAGCACAATCTGGTATCAACGAGCAGGTTCCCTGTTGCTCATAATTCGCTCTTATCTGCAGCGCGAGCGCCGCTTCCCACGGGCGGGGTAGGGCTTTTTAATTATTTCAGTAATTTGTGGTCGATCCAGACGAGAAGAACCCGACGACCCTCTTCCAGAGAGAGAGTGAGACAGAGCCAGAGGAGTAGCAAATAATATTAAGTATAGAGCCCGGGCCCTGAGAAAGAGAAGATATGGAAAGATATATGACCTCGGGGCATATATATACGAGCGAACTTGAAAAGTCTCCGCTCCATGTGTGTGCGTCTGTGTAAGTATGTGTGTGTGTGTGTGTGTGTGTGTGTGTGTGTGTGCAGATTTATACGCACAGCAGCGCAGACAAAGTCAGAATGTGAAAGATAGAAAGAACTCTAGTAGATGCCCCTAGAAATTAAACGCTTGTCGGGCCAGGTAGCGGCCACCGGTAATTACTAGTTGCGACGATATCCCCCAACCCCAATCAAAAAGCATCGATATCCATCGAACGTTGGTTCCGTGAAATTTTTCAACGCAACTGTGAATTAGACGAGCTATTATTTGTGCGCTCTAAGCCCTTGCAAATTCGTGCGCAGATTGATCCAGAATTGCAGCGGGGTCAGCAGAGAAAAGTGACCCCGTTGTATAAGGAGTTATTTTCACTGGGTCCGAGGATGCAATTAATTATTGTTGAGAAGAAAATTGTGAACTGAAAATGTAGCAAATTCGCAGAATGAACATTTTTGAAACGAGTAATTTAATTGTGCTTGTGAAATGTTGCTGGGAAAGCGAATGATTTGCAATATCAATTTTTAAAGTCAAAGAAAAGCAAAGAAAAAAAAAAGAACAAAGACACCGTTCGGAAGGTTTATGTCCAGCATTTGTAATGTCTTGTTTATGATGCTGGGAAAAGAAAAGAGATAATTTAGCATTTAGAAACATGGATTAGGAAAACTAAAACAGTTTGAATTGTTATGTGAAAGAGGTTTTAAGCAAAAGACTTTTACAACAAAAAGAAACGCGTTTTTCGTAATATATTATTATCATAAATTTCTGGCAAACGGCTTTCGTTTAGCCGATGTCCAAAACATAATTTAGTAGGATGACGCAAAAAAACGTAAATTTTCTTCTTCTTAGTTAAAAAAATCGGCAACTTCCATCGAAGCAGTTATTACGACGATTTATCACATTTTCTTGACTTCTATGCCAGGCATAGGTGCTCGGCGATGAATGGCTCGCTGCGTCCTGGCTATGCGGAAAGGAAAGCTTCTTCTTAAACTGATAGAAACCGGTGTTCCTTAAATACTTACACGCCGAGGAGTGTGTATAAATGTGAACACACGGATACACGAGTGCACTGAGTGGTCAGACTTCTCTGGTAATGCACCCAAGAATAACCGCATATAAAGCATACCCTTCCTCGGCACTGGTCATTTCAAAATCAATAGACATTGGCAAAAGCAATGCTCGCTCTTGAACTTGTAACTTGGTTTCAGAATTGCCAGCTGTAAATCTTGTTGAGTTATAATTTTGCCTTGAGAAAACAGCAAATTTTTTTTTTAACAATTTTTTTATTTTTCAACATTAATTGGCTGTGCATTTAATTTTGCGTAAAATCCTTTCTTACTACGTATGAAATATACTGTTATTTCAATCTGCGCACAAATTGCAAATTCATCTTCCGTGTCACATCGGCTCGTCTTAGTGGATTTCACGTGATGGCACGTGATGGGACTAAGCAAAGCCCAGACTGAACAAACAATCACCTGTACGAACGAAAAAATTCTCGCTCGTTTCCCAGTTTTCGGATACTTGTCATTCAATTTGTACTTTGGTCTTGAGTGGATAATAAAACACTTTTGTCCAGCTCGCTTTTCTATGATGAAAGTTGTTTTAATTGACAATTTTTATTTGTTGGACTTATATAGGTTTTAGTTTTGATTTTCTTAACAAAGCTAATGAATGTGCAGAATAAGCAGCAAATTTATAGGCAGACAAATTTCAAAGGTTCTGTTCTTTAGGTATTTGTCAATTATAGTGTGCTCGTAAGCTGAGAAACACAAAAATGTCACTCAAGCGTGCTGCTTCGAGACACCTTATATAACACGGAAAAGGAAGAACAACATGAAAATTGGAAAGCAAAGGCCAGCAGACGATATTGTGCGCTTTCTATCGTCGATTTGGCCTCAGGATTATGCAGTCTGCGTTCCTCCTGTGCATTGAGCGATGAATAGCCTGGTATTTTCCGAAAAAAAACAAAACCAAAACGTTATGCCAAGAATTACATTTTTGTGTTTTTCACTGAATTCAATCCAATTCAAATGAAAATTGTAAAGTTCATCCTTTAAAAAGTTCGCAACTATCGTGATTTGAACATTTACATAGACCTACTTTTAATTAGAATTTTCTGACTTGGCCAATATACAATTTTTAAAAATTTGCCCGACTAGGTTTTACGTAGATTAACGTTTTTTAAGTCCTAACTCAAATTACAGGCACACTTACTCAGGGTATACAATTTCCGCTAGGAATCTAATTCGACTGGTCAAATTTCAACTTAATTTTATAAATCATTCAAAGCCAAAGTAATATTAGAAAATATTTTTTTTGTTCTGTTAGGCAACTTTTATTGGCACTTAATAATCTCTAATTTTGTATCACAAGTAAGGCTTGAAACTGATTTGTGTGTATGGGATAACTGCTTTCAAAGGCAGAAAATTAGGCAATTTTACAATTAAAGTTGCATTTGCGGTTTCATAAATTGATACATTGTTCGAAAAATTGATCGATTCGTCTCTCTAGCAGAAGAGTGCAAAAATTGAACAGCGGATTATTAAGTCGAACAAGAAGGACGAGATTCCTACAAACGTAATGGGCCTCGGGGCCTTTCGCCTCGAGTCCTAACCTGGGACTTCCGTTCGTCTTCTTACCACGCAGTTACCTGTGCTAAACTGTGCCATTATTCTGCAGCCATTGTGAGTGGCGATTGAAAAAAAAAACCTCGCTCGCAAAATGTATTCCAAAATCAACACTGTTGCTTAGATTCAATTATATTACAAGACACAAATATACGGGAAGTGCAGGACTGTCTTATTTTCAATTTCTTCGTAATTTTTTCTTCTGCAGCAGCAAAGTGTAATTTCTTTTGTGCAGACTGTTAACCAATGATTTAAGTGGCGGAAATTTATTCTGAGCTACCTCTTTGAGTTGGAAAAAGTAAACAAAAAAAATCAGGATGAATTGAAGACGAATATTTGTTAGCTTTTTTATGGAATTGATTGAATCCTGTTTCGAGATGGATTTCAATTTTCCGCGTAATTCAATACCTGCTACAGAAAATTAGATCTTTTTTAAATTAATCAACCGACTGAAAATAATAGTGTCATTCACCTAAAAAAACAGGAACCTTGTCAACTATCGTATTTCAAATTGGCTTGACGATAAAATAAAGTTCCTAATTATTCATAGTTTAACGCCTATAAAGTTATACTGATTGTGTAATTATAATATTTAAATAGCTTACATTTTATTTTAGTAATTAGATTATAAATAATTAAAAATGATTTTTAAAAATAAAAATTGAAATCATATTTAAAAACATATTGAATTTCGATTTTTTTTTTTTTTTTTTTTTTTAA
>JABFPM010006297.1:0-10288 GCA_022817325.1 Idris sp. 1 HC-2018
GTTTTGACCTGCAAATTAATTGGTAATAAGCTCTGCAGTATATGCTAAGAAAAGCGAGTAAACGGTTTTTAAAGACAAAAATGCCTCCTTCGGTGTAATAACGTATACAAAATATGATTTTTTTCAATATTTCAATTTCAATTTTTTTTAAAGAAATCTTACTATTATATATAAATTTTTTTAATTTCTTAACAAACATTTATTGTACACAAACAAATTGCCATTATTTTTTTAAGAAACAACAGTAATTTGTCATAAGTATAGATACATAAATAATTTTTAAGCTAAAAATTTATAGTTTGGTTATAAGAGATTTAAATCGGAATTTTTTACGTTTGAATTACAACTCTTGCAATTTACTCTCCTGAAACTCGTTTAGTTTTTAGATGATTACATTGCTAGATATACTTTTTTAATCACATTACTGTATTTTACGCCGTTTAAACTATATTTCTTTTTCTATACAGAAAATTTGCAACAAATATTAAGGCCTTATAAATGTTTCTGAAAGAGAAAAGTGTAAAATATCCTTACAAATGATGTTGCATTTTTTAATAAGTGATTAAGTAGTAATTTTCTCAGTAGACAAAAACGATTCCACCGGTGTATTCCCGTGGGTAAAAAAAATCAATGCATTCCAGAGTTAAATTTAAAAATGTATTTACACATTTTTATAAAATGATGCAAATCATTTAAACTTTATAATGATTGACTTATGAAATTAAAAACAAATTTTGGAAAAAACTTAATTCTAAATATCATTTATATTGGTCACACTAAATAATTTGCAATAATGAATTTTTTAAATTAATAAGTTTTTCTTTAATTTAAAAGAAAATAGATTTAATTAAAATCTAGACAAATTTTATCTTCTCATTGCTAATTAGTGAGAATTTACTTAAATTGTGTTTAAAAAAGTGAAAGATTTACTTTTAATAACTAATTCAAAGTAATAACAATTTAACAGAAGTTATGTTTAAAGATAATTACTTATAACTTAACTTTTTCATGTTAATTGCACTATGTTGATAATACTTATTTACAATAAGTATTTTATAATTCAAGTTTTTTAAATAAAATAAAAATTTAAGTTTTCATAATTGCCTGGTTTGTGAATTAAGTAATTTTAAGATTATATTTTATTTGTATGATTAACTGAGTTTTCATTACAATAGTTACCAATTGGAAAAAAATGATTTATATTTCAATTGAATTAATTTGCTTTTCTATTACTAGACTGTAAAATTGAAGTTAGCATCAAGTAGTTTTAGCTGAGAAGTTTATAAAAGCCGGTAATTCAAAAGAATTATGCCAATAGAATTTCTGTTTTGGAGTGTGCAAATAAACTCTACGGTTTGGATTGGCAAAGGTGAACCTGACAAGAATTTCGCCGCAAACGCAGATGTACTCCAATAAGATCTTGTATTTCCTATTTACATGTATATTTCTTTGGACATTCCACAGTTGAAAGAGAAGTTACTAACAATTTTGAATTTAGATTTACCATCTATTACTTATTAGACTTTAGAGTTAACTTAATTGTATGTTATTTTAATTTTTCACAGTTAAATTAAATTACAAATTTAATTAAAAATCTGTATGTGGCATAATTTTTTTCCTCTTAGGAATACATGTAATAAACTTATATTAACGTTTTCTGTTGTTTGCAAATCATATCTGACTTTCCTTTTTGCTTTAATTTAACACAATTTATTCTAGTATACACAAAGTAAACAAAAATGCATTTTAATATCGTGTTTACGAAGCAAACCAGCATGAACTTTTGTATTATTTGTTGGGGTCAGTAAAATGAATATAATGAGTGTAATTCAATTAAAAACATTTTTAACAAGTTAAAGAGATTTATTAAAATGTGTTTTATATAAAGTGGAATCTAAAGTTTATTTATTTAATAATATGTAAAAAAAGTAAATATTCTTTGAAACTATATACTTTGTTAATTAAATTGTATTTGCTGTTCTCATTTAATATTATTAAGTTGGTATAATACAGTTTAATATAAAATACATATACAATAAAACATAATGCACTCATTAAAATGTTAATTAATTTGAAATTTTGTATAATTACAATCAAGATTTTGTTGGCATATAATATTTAGGATATTAAAATGATATCGATAATCTGAGTGGCTATTTAAATCTACTCTCATTTTGTGAAAAAAAATTCAGAAATAATGCAGGTATACAAATAATAAACTAATGATTGTCCAAAGTGTTTTAAATTTATGATTCCAACGAAGCAACATCTAATGTAATTGTTTTTTATTTTAAAAGAATAATAATTATTTACATTGTTTCAGTAGAATTTCATATATGGCATAATAAAAATGTTTAAATTTGTCTTTCATAATGGCAAGTGCTTTCAATTTTAAATAATTGCCAATACATTATTTTAGAGAAAAAATTTTACAATTGCTATTATTTTTTGTTGTTGCAATTTTTGTTTTATTATTCTATTAAACACTTGAATTTAATATTGAATGTTGAAATTGAATTTTAAACATTAATATTTAAAAAATCTACAATTCAGCTTCCAAAAATGAGTATAATATATTTTATGTATATGAAATAATCATAAAAAACAATTTTAATACAATTCACCTTTGCAGTTGAATTATGATAACATTGAAATTTAAATGAAGGCTTTTAATTTATTTAAAGAAAGTTTCAATGGAAAAAGTGAATTATAAAAGTTCATTTAAACATTAAATATCCAGTTGTAATAAAAAATGTCCTTTATCATCACACCTTTCTTTTATTTTTATTTTTTATAATTTGTTTGTTTAATAAAGTATAATCATTGATTCTATAAAAGATTATACATTAAATATTTAATTTTATTACACAAGAAGAAATGATGAGTAGCAGTTTCTGCTACTTTTAACCTCGTGGTTAGAAGGAAATAAATGTTCTTTATTTTCAATTTGAATAATCTTACACTCGACCCATATACTTTAAAAATGATGAACAATTGAAAAAATGAACCTCTGTTTAAAAATAAGAAGCAATGCTGCTTCGAGAGAAAAACGAGATGTCAAAGGAGAAAAAAACGAAAATAAAAAAAAATAAAAGACAAGTTTTATGTTAAGAAATGTAATTTACTTTAAAACGACCTAGAATTTGCAGATCACATCTTTCGTTATTTCTTCTTGTTATTTTATTATTATTATTATTCGAATGTTATAGTTTAATGGAAAGAAATAATGGTTTGGTTCATTTTCGTTGCATTTTGAATCTAAAAATAATAATGAGCCAAAATCTTTTAATCAGACAAATTTGAAGTAAAATTACTTTATGAGGACAAAATTGAGAAAACCGTTTATACAATAATCTTCTGGTGAAAGAATTGATAATGTTTATCTAATTTAGTGAATCGAAAGTTTAAAGCAAAATGATATTGATTCTTCCTAATGTTATTTTAACAGTAAATACCATTGCAAAAGTTTCCTTCTATTTTAGAAGTAAACTAATCTAAGTTTCAAGAAAATTAGCAGCAATTTATAATTTAATGCGTGTTTGCTTCAGTTTTCTTTGCTTTTACAGAAGCTTTTTCTTTTTTTTTAAAACATCTTTACATTTTTTTGTAATCTCTATAAAATGTCTCGTTTTTTCTTCATATAATATTCAACCATATAACTTTTAATAATTTTTAGAAGCAAAAAACTTACTTGAGTTTTCCAAAGCAGTGTGATTACATTCCATAATAGCGGCAACCGCTGCACCAACACTGCTGAATTCAATCAAACCAGAGGATGATCTCTCGGATTTCAGGGGGAACAGTTTGATAGTCGTTGGTGCCTCGATACCACGTTCCACGAACACTTTGTTCACGGTTTCTTCGGTTAGGTCTGGTGGAGTATTGAAGAAGTGAACAATCTTTGAGGGTGGCTGAATCCTATTTTTGTTGGCCATCGCTGGATTAAGAAACCTGCAGCAAAAAGGAAGAATTCATGCTTTAAAAATGATCATATACAAAAAAAACTTATATTTAATTCAATAAAGAAAGAATTTTGGTATAAAGTTCAAATTTATTTGATCATAAATGCAAATGTTTTTTTTCTAAATATCATTAAAAAATTCAGTATGCCCTTTTAATTCATAATTTATACTTTTGAATTATACATTGGGGTTTTTTCCTTAAAGAAGTTGCGAGTTTATGATACATTTTTATACGTCTTCGTTTACTGAAATATTTTGTTACTCATTTTTATTCCCTTTCATTAAGAAAATTTGTATTTCCTAGTCAGTATGAATATCGCTTCAAATTTAAATATTACGTTTGAAATTGAAATAATTACATCTTAAATAAAAAAGAAAGTAAACGATTAAAAAAAGACATTTAATTTTAATACAATTTTTGTTTAAAAAAAATAAAGTTTCTAATTCGTAGCTAGTTATTGAAAGAAAGTAACAAATCGAGTCTGCAAAAATGTATCATGAAATTACATTTGTTTAATTGAAACGAACTAACGTTAAAATCTACAGTGATTCGGAATTAATCGGAATAAAAGTGCTTTGAATTATTGAAATTGCATTTTTAATTACATTTTATACTTTAACAAGTTCAATGAACTGATTAATTTTGTTCAGTTTTATATCATGGATAAAATGAAATTATACTCATTGTGTTACATCGTTGCAGCACTATGTAGAACACGCTCGACAATAAATTATTGTAACTAATTAATTATCTGCTCTCGATTGTTTGCCACCATGTATAATGCAATATATATTTTCCTAGTGGTTTTGAATGGTTGTTCATCTATATTAATTATAATCAGTAATAACAGTTTTTAATTTTGTTACAAATAAATTTCACAAAACTTTTAATAGTACAACACTGTTGAATTATGGTTTTAAAAGCTTTAATTATAAAAGGCATGAATTTAAAAGTTTTGAATTTCAATTGAATTTTATGAATTATTAAAGATAGGTTATATGAGAAGCGAATTTTATTTTAAATTTATTTTGAATTGCACACTTTTTGTGAAATCAAGAATGTTCGCGTTCTAATGGCTGCTATTTGTGTAAAGTTCACCTGTTATTTTTACTGCCAGTGAAGTCTTTGAAGCTTGCCGTTTTGTCTGGCAAAATGTAAGGATTGGTAACGTCAGACAAGAACGCTTGTTTTGAAAATCCTAACTGAAGTTTTCCATCTTCAATTCCGATAGTGACATTGTTCAAATTTTGTAAGCATCTTTCGACCGCTATGGCATCTCCCATTTGAATCATTGCACAACCTTCTTTCGTTTTCAAGAACTTAATCTGCAACAAAAATATTATTTTGTTTACATTATAATAAAAAAGAAAAAGTTAATTATTTATTTTTTGTAAAATTCCACAGAGTTATTAATGATTTATTAGAAAAAATGCTTTTAAATATATAATTAGGAATATGCTAATTAGTAAATAAACTAGAAGCAATTTTGTTACTTAATATGAACTTTTGTTATGCATCCGAGTTTTCAAAAAGCTGCAAGCACAATGTTTAATAATTACTACTAAGTGTTATGATGGATTTTCATCTGAGGTTCAGCCGACAAGCAGCGCCATTAATTTTGAGAGCGGATTTCGCGTAATTGATGTTGCTCCAAATTATGGAGAAATTAATACGGAGAAAGAACTGAGCAAATTTATTTCACCCAACACAAATGTTGAAAGAATTATGATGTAAAGCAAGTATTTTTCAATAATTTTTTATTTTAACTTGCAAAATTGTCTGCATTAAAGATAAAATTGACATCTCAATTTCTTAACAAAAATAATTTGTTTTCTTTAATTAAATCATTTATTTCTGTTATGATAACAAATATTTTTTGTCTCTCAGTAGTCGGAATTTAATTAGTAATACCTCTTTACATTTATTTAATTAAATCATTAATTAAAAATAAAAGGCAATTCTCTGTTCCTATATTTTCAATTTTTAAACGTCATATTTCATTCAAGTTTATTAAAAACTAATTTGAATTTCAGTATTAAATCAATAAACTTTCATTAGTGAAAATTATTATTTGAGGAGGAAAATTATTTTTCTGCAGTGAAATTCATAACACCAACCTTAGTTACGTTTCCATAAAGACAGAACAAATTAAATAGTTTGTCTGTGTTGACTTTGTCAGCCTGCAGGCCGTAGACCATCATCACGGAACCCTGACTTCCGGAGGGTGGGGTCTGTCCTAAAGATGGCACGAATCCGGGTCGAGGTGGCGTCGGGTGCAGAGGTTCTCGTCCGCCAAAATCTTTGTTGATTCCGTATCTGTCTACGTAAGGCTCGCCGTATGTAGTGGGTCCATTGAATGAGTCCTCATAACGATCTCCCGGTGGAAATGCGACTTGTTGTGTGGAACGAAGAGCTGCAATATTAGATTTGATTTTGTAAATAAACTAGTCAATTTGTTAGTTAATTTTTTCAAAATTATTATAAATGTTCTTTTTATTATACACGCCAACGAATATATTTAATTTTGTCTTATGAAATTTATTAATAATTTTTGGACATAAAAAGATCCACTTTAATAATTTAAAATAATTTTCAGTTAATCTTTTGAGTAGAAATTTTGAATTTTGAGATTATTATAATCTAAGAAATAACACTTTTATGCATAATACATGCTTCAAATACTGCGCAATTACACTATAAGTAATGTAAATATTTTACTAACTTGCAGATAAACATAACAGGTGTAGTTTGTTTTTACAAAAGTAATATTATTTTTTGAGTTTTTCAATAAAGGAAATTAATTGTATAAAATAATATATACAGAAAGAATATGAAATAATACATTGAAATGTAGATTTATTAATTATGCAAGCCTAATAAATTTTAATATATTGAGTTTTAAGTGTATAATTATAAAGGTTGTTTATTTCTTGAATTAATTTTCATTCACGTACGCCCAGATTGGTATTTATTAAAAGAAAAGTCCGTAAAAAGTTTCTGACACATTTACGTTGTAATCAAAAGGCGACGTCTGTTGCTAATATTATGTTATATTTATTAACAAGGCGTTTTGCATAAGAGTATTCCACTAATCTACATATAAGCAATGAATATGAAATAAGCCGGGCTACACGCAATGTGCATTAATATTTCAAATTCAAACCACACCAAGATAAAAGAGTGATTTAGTTTACATCAAAAATAGCTCACAAAATTTGAAATTGTTCTTAAAAACTTTTTACTTCACGCCGCGCACAGAGTTGCATATTACTTTGAAAAATTGTACCCCCATTTCATGTACATAGTATTTGCAAGGAAATTGCAGTTTTGTTTTCATTTTTATTTAACTTGTACAAGAAAAGTATTTTTAAGTAAGATTTTATTTCGTAAGAAAAACTTTTCTAAACTGTCTCATATTTATGTGCACATATAATTTTTTAAGTCTATTTTTGTTTATTGAATATTTTTTATCTTATATGAAAATTGAATTTAAAGTACTTTTTTATATAAAAGTACATTGTTTTTTTTGTTTTTTTTTTCACAAAGTTTTTATTATGTAGGTTCAATTATATAATTTCAATTGGTTTTGATAATTAAGTTGGGTCATTCCCCGCATTCGGTGCAGCATACGAAGTTCAACAGTGCATTGCATGTTTCGTGGTTAAATGAACAGTTTCAAAGCTTATCTACATATATACAATTCTATTTATAGTTACTTCATGACTTATATATTACTTCAGCAGATGCTCTATCTTATAGACCTACAATACCTAGTGGCTTGTAAAATTGCGGAATTATTAGCAAAACAATATTGTAAATATGTGGAGAATTCTCCGCTCGCTTTTTAATAACCATAAACATCTCACGATTTGGTATTTTAGTACATTTTAACTGAATACAATTCATGGACTCTAATTCTGTTTCTTTTTTGTTTGTCATTTATTTATTTATTCTTTTTTGATTAGGAATTTGGAAATATTTGCAGCTTGAATTTGTAAATTATTATTTTAACATTTAATTTGATAATTTTGAATTCTTTTTTGAATTATTGTTTTCTTTTATAATATGATTGAATTTTATACTTGAGTGGCTTTTAATATAAAATATTTTTGAAATATAACTGCTCGGTGTGACCTGCACAATATGTTAGAAAGATATTTTTTATTTACGAAACTTCTTGTTGTGTGGTATGAATAGGGAGCAAAAAAATAATAATAAATAAAAAAAACTCAGAGATAAAGAAGTTATAAATCATAACTTTACCATAAGGTTGAGGAGCTGCGCCATATCTCGGTTCTGCCAGGAGTGGTGCCGGTCTGCCGTTTCCTGTAGAATCATTTTTGTGTGCATTTGTATCTGTAATATAAAAACCCGAAAACTCACCACAAAAAAAACAAAAGAAAGCCGTACATACGCTTTCTTTATGTTCGTTAAGTGTTAAATTACACTGAGAAAATTATTTTTTGTACCGGCATTTTCAAGTATTTATTTTAAAAATAACTACATTTTCTGTCTTTTATATAAGACACGAATATCAAAAGTAAAAATGTAATATACCTCAGACATTTCTATTTGCAGACTTGAGGAAATTACTTTTGCCACTGCAAATTTAATATTTCTATTTGATCCTGATAAAATGGTTAACAAAATTGTAAAAGAACTTAATTCTCGCATTTTTGGCTGTGTATAGAACTTAAATTATTATGTGATTTATACAGTTAATTCTGTTAGAGTATTGTTCCAATATTGGTTTTATTACTATGATCAGCATAATTTACTCTAAGTTTATGAAGAGGCAAAAAATATATTTGATTTTAAAAGTTTATATTATAATTTGTGTCAATCTTTTGTATTTTTTTCTTTTGAAAAAATTGTTTGTTTTTCTTTTCCTAGTATGTTGATCTGGGAAATGGTGTAATTGAACCAGGTGGAGGAGAAGGTTGGGATAGGACGATGGAAAGGTCTCGTTGCTGTATCGACCCCAACGTCAGGCAGACATCTCCGCACGCTTCAGCCAACTCTGAACGTGAAATAAGCACGCACACTGCTACAACATTGTGCACCGATTTCAATCATTTTGCGAGTTTCACTTAATGAGAGAGACAGATGACGTAATTTGTTTAGTGCATTATATGCAATTTGTAAACATCAATTTTTATAATAAAAAATATCGCAGTTGAATTTGTACTTTTATTTGCACAAGTCTAACTTTTTTGTTATTTAAATTTAAGGAAAATGAAAAATAATATTTCAAATTAAGAAATGAATAATAAAAACTATTTATATGCAATAATAATATACATAGAAATACATTTTTAAGCATCTTCTTAATTAGATGCATTAAATTTGAATGTATTTATTCTAAATAATTTTTGGCTTGTGTTCAACGTTAATAGGGTAAAAACGAGAATATTTAATCATTCTTGTTATGAATCCGATGGTTTTCAGCAGGGTAAAAGAAGTAGCTCGTTTTTCATGAACACAAATTACGTTTAACATTATTTTTAGGACAAATAATATAATTGGAGACCTTAAATATTTCTGAACTACAATTTTCTATATAAATAAGAAAATATTTGTCAAAAGACGTAATTGAAAATGTTAAGTTAGAGCTTTTTGTTTTCTTTTTCTCAATTTGTACATTACATAAATTGAATTTAATGTAAACAATTTTACACTTATTAAATTTAAAAATTTAACATATTTTTCATAATTTAAGTAATTTTAGTTTTGCAAACAGTTTGAAAATGTTGGCAGCAATACATCACAGTGACTTACAGGTTCAGTAACACAAAAGCTTCTTTACAAGGTTTTCGAAAACAGCGAGATTTATATTTATGTAGCTTTTAATTAATCTTTTGGTCAATCTTTGCGATTTTTATTGAAGCGTAGATTTCAAAAACCAACAATTTTGGATAAATTGTAATTTTTTTATAGATACAAAATTATATCGCTTTTTTCAACTTATATGAAAAATATTTGAAGAAGTTTATATATATATATATATATATAAAAGCGATTGTCGAAACAAACAAAATCTAATTACAAATATCCATTTAAGTCGTGCTTCAAATTTCAGCCTTATCTGTAAACAAACTATTTTGCACGCTAAAAGCGTCTGTCAAAAGTTGAACGTGTCTAGAACTACTTTATCAGATGTACGTTATGTGACCATTGATTACCCTTTGACGTGTCAAACTTTGGAAGGCTATTTTCGTCCCTAAAATCTCTTCACTCGATAATAAGGACAAATACTTCTGTCAAACTTTTTCCAGACTAAAAACTTCGTTAGTTTCGTTTCAGCGGCTTACTTTTTAAGAACAAC
>JABFPM010006298.1:0-10287 GCA_022817325.1 Idris sp. 1 HC-2018
CTGCCAAATAATTATTTTCCAAACTTCGCTGCTGTATTTACTTGAAATAACATTAAATATTTTATGTATTAAAAATACTAATAACCATCAAAGGCAAATTGACAAGTAGGGATTATATGCAGTAGCTGCCTAAATCGACGAGATTGTTGAAAAAAATATGACAAGTTTTTATTTTAATCGTTTATAAACAAATTAAAATTAAAAATTGTTTTGAAATCGGTAAAAATTAATAGTTTAAAAGAACTTACATTTTTTGTTAATATAAAGTATATTAATATACCAATTATATATATTAAACAAAGAGCCAATTTAAATGTTGATCTCAAAAAAGAAAATTTCAGTTGCAAATGTTAAGGAATTTAAATTGGTTAAAGTATACAACCACAAAATTTCTTTGAGTGAGAACAAAAAAGATATTTAAATATATGCTTCAAGAAGACTATATTCCCAAAGATCATCAGTCATTTTATCATTTATTATTGTATTTGTAAAAGTTTTTGCATTCAAATTATTTAATTATTAAACTTTATTTTCTATAAAATGTCGTAAAATACAAAATATTAAAACATACGATTGTTAAAAAAATTAATTGCTGTGAAGTTTTGAAATTGTGAATTTAAACTATTGATATAAATAAATGTTTTTGTTTTTATGACATAAAATTGTACATTTTATGATTTGAACATACAAATACTTACGAAAGATATTTTTCAATTATTTATATTTATATAAATTTTATAATTATCAATTCATTTCCATAATTAAGAATTTTGATGTAAAAATTTGTCCCATAACTGTTGGCCTTTTACAACAACCTTTTCTGACATAGAACCTATTTCAATTTCATTTTGACACAGACCCTTTTTTAACCACTATTTAACATAGATAGCTTTTTCTTCGTCAAACACGTCGTTATGTAATGAATATTTTTATGCTTTATTGTTTTTCAAAATTCAGAAGCAATAAAGTATATGTATAAGGATAGATGCCACTTTTTTATTGACTTATTGTAATGCTTATAACCGTAATAATAATTAAAACCAATCTTCTTTAAACATTAAAATAACATTTTTCAATTCACATTCATGTTTTTTTTTTCTTTTTTTCGAGAGATATTTTGTAAATTTGTATAGGATTATTTCACTTTTTATCCCAAGACGGTCAAATGTGTGTATAGCCAGTTAATCCTCGATTTAATTCAATGTCTATGGACAAAAGTAAAGGCGACAAGAAGCGGGCACGTTCCTTCAAAGCGTATTTCGAACTAACTCCTCGTAACAGGCTAACCCGACGTTCTCTACGAACCTTTGCCCTTTATTCGTACCGAATGACCGAGTGCTAGAGTCACTTTATGACCAGCGGTCTTAATAATAAACGTCAGCTATAGCATCCGTCCGAATGGGCATTTTTTATTTTTAAATCATCCTTTATTTCCCGACAAATGACCCTTCAACTAAAAACTATGTTTAACTTGTTCTAGAAGTCAGAAGCTTTTTCCATTTGAAATGAAAAAATTATAATTTAAATAAAAAATGAATAATTTTATATATATTTGTAGTATTTTTTTACGACAATATAAAATGTAATTAATATTAATTATTTAATTGCTAAAAGGGTTAATTATGTTTGTTTGCTAATCGGTCAAAGAAGTTCGCAAAGATTCACCATATCGGTTTGTAAAGTGTCGATGTATTAGCTATTGGCAACGGATCATAATGGCCTCCGGCAAATCGCTTCCGTTACACTTTTCTCAGATTTATGCCGAACACGCAGCAGAAACAAAATCATATAGGCGATTGGGAAATTTGAATTGAAAAGAACTCGAAATCCGGGTACATCAATATTTGATATTCAACAGAAATCGTTTCAATGTTCTTATTTTGCTTTCAATATTTGAAGGCTAATTTTTAAAAAACAATGCTCTCCAACAAGTGTGCTATTAAAATATTACTACTTACGAATCATGTCAAACAATGAATTAACAGTATAAAATAAATTTTGTTTAGTCTTTTCACAATGAAAAAGTGCTGTTAAACAGTCTGAAAAGCGTATAAAATCTAGACGATTAACCATTAATGTCACTGATTATTAATACAATAGATATAACTATTTACTTTTAAGCCAAACATAAAAGAGATAATTTGACCAAAAAAAAAAAAAAAACTATTATGTACGTTTGTAAGATAAAACACGTGTTTTGCCGATTGTAATTAGGTCAAATTATTCGAGGCAATGATTTAGGTTCGATTAGACAAATGCTTTGTTCCGTGATGAAAGTAAGATTGCGTTATGGGAAAATGAAATCACGCATAGACATATCGAATAATTTGCTAATAATTTATTTGAAAGTTACCTTCTGAACTATTGTGTGCAAGGGCTAAATAACGCGCGCCCACGTAAGTTGCTTTACGAGAGAGGCAGGTTTGTGTTTTCAAACGTTCACTTCATTTCCCATGCATGCTTTAAAATAGCGTCGAGTTGCTGGTGGAAAGATGGCAAAAGCCAACACTATTCTAATGAACCAGCACTCACTAACTAGACACAATCGACAAATTTAATTGCTTCAGTGTAATGGCATGCTGTGATTGGTCATTATGTAAAATAAATCATTCAAATTCCTGACTATTTATTTAAAAAAAGTACATTTAAAGGCAAAGTTTAAACGATAGAGTAAAGAGTTTTAACATTCGTTAATTTTATTACTTTGTTTTTTCATTTATGCATTTGCAAATTAAAAATAAATTTTGTCAGAATGCAAAGTCGGCACGTGGACATCACCACAACATTCCATAAACATTGACAGAGTTAACCACAGGCAATGATTGATAATCAAATTTGGCGAAATTTTAAATTGTCAATATGAGAAACTGACGATGAATATGCCCATCACAATAAAATGTTCATTTGTTAGTCACGAAATTGTCAGTGGCATGACAATGCCAATGACAATTTGAAAAAGTAAACTTCATTTCTGGGTAATATACGAGATTAAAGTTTACAATAAAGCAAGGTATACAATAATGAAAAATTTTCCATAATAGTTGAATTTCAATAAGCCGGGCCCAAGGTTAAACTAAGGTGAAAGTGGATCAATTTTTGTGGCCCTTGAAGGGCATTTATGTGGGCACAACATATCTAAAAACTGGCGCAATCCGATTGATGTAATCCACTTTGCGAGTACAAATGTAAAAAACGTACCCAAAAATGGGGTATTTTGACCCCCCCGCGCGGCCCCTAAACTCTTTAAAAAGTTACTAAAATTATGTGGCCCCCATCTTTTCTCATCAGAAACTTTGATTCAAAAGGGCAGCCGGCCAAACAAAATTTTTCGATGTGCCCTAAGTATACAAAAATCTACGCTTTCTTTTTTATTCTTTCTTTTTAAGTATGATTAACATTAAAGTTTGCTTATTTTTTGCAACATGTTTAAGATGATGATTAAAAACATCGTGTTTTGCTCTTTAAGAGATCTCGCCTAAAGCTGTGCTGCGTATGACGCAGTTCAGTTTATTTAGAGTAATAATTTTTCTCGGCAACCTCGAGGGATCAGCGTGTCCCAACGAACTTAAAGGGAACAAAATTTCTGACTGAAAGTTTGCACAATTAGTCCGCCTTCTTCTTTTTTGTGTGCGCGAATTGCAAAATGTTCGCTTGTTTTACCCTTGTTGCACCCCGGGCGACGACCACATCTGTTGTGGCCACAAAAAATCGATATTGTTTCGTTGCGATTTTTTTTTTTTTTTGATTTGCTCAAGTTTCAAACAGAACAATTGCATTTCATTTTATTAGAAAGCTTTTATTGGTTATTTCTTTGTATTCAATTCTGCAACAATTACAATAAAATGAGATTTCTTAAAGAACATGTTATAGTTAATAATGAAGCATATTAAAATAAAATAATGTGATTCATGTAATATTTATTGCATGAATTAATACTACAATTCAATATTAAATTGATTTTTATATCAGAGTTGCCAGATAAGATCAAGTTTAGATGTGTGATAAAGAGAAATATCGGTTTAATATAATGCAGTAAATATAATTGATCTT
Source organism: Idris sp. 1 HC-2018 (assembly GCA_022817325.1). Taxonomy (NCBI): domain Eukaryota; kingdom Metazoa; phylum Arthropoda; class Insecta; order Hymenoptera; family Scelionidae; genus Idris; species Idris sp. 1 HC-2018. Next base: position 4,051 of record JABFPM010006298.1, read on the forward strand.
TTAAAAACTGGATCAATTTAATCACTTATAAACGAGAATTTACGGGTGATCAGATCTAATGAGATACTGTAATATTCCAATCATTACTATTAACTTGTAATAAGTATTTTATGATATCGAGTTTAAAATCAATAAAATATAAATGAGAGTATACACTTATGCTAAAAATTTGAAACGTGTACCTGAATGTAATGATTGCCAATTAGTTAAAAATATCATTTTAAAGAATATAAAAAATCTACTTCATACAATTTTAAAATAAGGCATTTCTAAATGGTAAAAGATATTTTAGTTGAATTAAGTGCAAATTTTCTTCATTTGAATAAAGCATGAGTCAAATGTTTCACTCTTTCCTTTTGTCACAAATATTCTGCGTATATTTTAGACTCATCTCGTTACTGTACAAAAGAAATTAAGTTAGAAAATGATGTATTCTACATAGAGTAAGAAAATGAAGTTGTACAAATGAATAACACAATATTTGCATACTAAGATACTATTCTCATATTGCAAAATTTGCATAATATATTAGCAAAACATAATTTAATATACAGTAACAAAATAATTTGGAATGCCCTGCTTTTGTAAATTCTACTTTTTCGAGCCTTAACATTTCTTAATATTAAACCACTATTAAAATTGACGGAATATTAAACAAATAAAGTTTAATATCAGTGAAACTGTGTTCTTTTTTTTTAATATTTAAGTGATATTTACAAAAACATTGTCCACAAATTTTAATCTTTATGAGACAAATTTTGTGATATTATTTGATGAATTGTTTGTTTACCAAATTGGACATTTGTAAGTGGAAAACTATTAATCCAATCGCGTATCACCGATACGTTTAAACGATCGTGGTTTATAAATACACGTTATGGCGCCAATATGGATAACGAGATTTATACGTGACCGGCGGTCCAATGACCATAGCAGGTCTAATCGTCGACGTCCGTTCGGCCTAAAATATTTGTTCAGAAGAAGTTTGTGTCGCGGGCTGCATGACAAACAGTTCGCGGTATTATAATGCTCGCGAGTAATGTAGCGCACGGAGTTAGCAAACTCCGACGGATCTCGTCTATCGTTTGGCGTCGCGTCTAATTACTTTTAACCGCCGAGACATTTGCCTCGTGAGATTTACGGCTTAATTGCGCGCCTTTTTTTCGTTCTTTTTCTTCGCCATTTTTTCACGCAACCGAGCACTCATTAAAATAACGCACGAATGAGCCACATGCACCAACGCATTGTCTATTACTTTTTTTTTGCTTCGGCAAACCTTCCTTCTGCTTTCCTTTTGTCCCGGATTTCATTCGAGGAAAATAAAATTAATGTTCAACGCAAGCTTTATGCCCCTGACGTATTTGATTTTCATGACACTCTGTCAAGGCCCTCGAATATGCCGTTTTTCCGTATTTACAAGCTCTGAGAAAATGTCCCGATAATCGGATCTTCTGGCACATTGGCTTTTTTTGTTGAATCATAATGTTTTGGGATGATGAGATTTGTTTCGTTGTTGTTTGATCGAATTTGTTTGGACATGTGAAAAAGTGTTTTGCGTAAAATGTAAAACAAAAAGATACTTGTACAAGCTTTATACTGTTTTTACATTGATCGAATTTCAAACGGGGCAATATGTGTTCTATTTTACATAACTTATTGACTGCGCTGATATTTTAATAATAAATTAATGGATAAATATGAAAATAATACGATAAATGAGATATAATTATCCTATTTCAGTCATAAATGTCACTTTGCAATCGTCAATTTATTTAAATCATTATATTTAGTACTGTTGAATTTCAATAAATATTAATTAATTTTATTTATGTGTTTTTTAGTTCGATATTGAATATTAATGCATACAATTAATATATTAATATTGTTTACTAATAAAAAAATGCACACGCACAATTGTTAGTTTAGATTTAATAATTTTTTTCATTCTTATTTATAGTAAAATAATTCTGAAGTTCTATGTAAATTTAATGAAATTAAATCTATTAAATATTATTTTAAAATTGTTAAAGCAAAGATGTTAAAATGCTAAATAGAGTTTACATATACATATGAGAAACTCATATTATAAGTACTCTTGAATTCATAATAATTATTATGGTTGTGACTATTTGCACGGGCCATATTTTCCATGTATTCTTTTTTTCCATGTATCCATTTTTTATATAAAAACAGAAAAGAAAACTAAAGCAGGTAAGTAAATTATAATTTTGACTAAACAATGTATTACTTATCATTATCAGTTAAAGTTTATTAAAAAAATTACAAACTCAGTTTTGGAAAATATCATTCATTTTTTGGAATTTTCAGAACGTTACGCCAGTTATGTCTGCTATGCCAGCGCCAAAGTCTCATAACAAACGCAACCTAATCTATGCCAGTTCACGTCAAGTTTTTAATATTTATTTTATTTTAAATTTATCGCATTCAATTTTATAAATTAATGAATAATAGCTATTGTTTGCAGCTAATAAATATGAGACTGATATTTGTAATTAAAAATTGTGTTACATATTTGTGATTGATAATTGTAATATTTATACAATATTATTTATAATAATATAAAAAAAGTTATGAAAAATTGATAATAAAAATTGTTTTTTATTGGAAATTAAATTCTGATAATATCCTTTGCTTATATTTTAGTCAAAAATTAAATATGGCATAACATCCTGCAACGGTGGCGAAACATCCTGATTCTCCCCTATACACGGAAAAACGAATATACGGCCCATTCAAAAAGTCACAACCAATTATTATTTTCAGAAAGTTAATAAATTTTGAATTAAGAATGCAATTTTCATACAAATTAATTATTTTCAGTTGATTGCCTAGACCTTTTTCAAACCCCATTTGAGGAAAACTGTAACAATTCTGAAATTAAATTAAATTTATTTTATTTTTAATATTTTTTAATACAAATTTAAGACGTGTCTTTTTATCAACCTTACTGGTAATCGCTGAAGAAAAAAAAAACCATAAAATGATAATATAAAATTAGAAGTAAAATAAATTGCAATCGCATTTTGTTAAAAAAAATAAATAAAAAAATAAAAAAAAAACTTAATGCCATAAAGAAAGATTTAAAGACACTAAAGTGAAATGTAAGCTGTGCATTTAGCGCGCTTGCATTGCCGAGGAAATTTCGTTTAGAGATTTGAGATTCTTTTCAGCAACCTCTCTTCGCCCCCTTTTCTTCTTCTTGCCGTAACTTAAACGAAGTTTAAAAACGAACGAGAATTCGATTTAAACTCCCATAGATCAGAGAATCTTGCCCCTTTCCATTGACATTGTCACCGGAGATTCATGATACACGGGTTCATGATGATGTGCTATCTAATTTTTCAGTTTTGATATCCTTTGAAACATTTTGGCGAGCGGGCATTCCGTCGGTTTGTACGTAAAATTTTATCAACTATAAATTTATTTGAAAAGCGATCTACCATCCACTCAGGAAAACAAATTGCGCAACTGAGTTTTGTCGATATTAAAACTTTAGTTAAAAAGAACGAGTATCGTCCCTGATGGCGATCCACGCATTATACATCAAATTCTTCCGCACATAAGTCACACAATAGAAATACTTTTGCACTACAAAAAGAAAAGGTAAGTTTTTAAGTCTTAATTTTTAATTATGTTAATATGTTTTCAAACTTTTGATAGTTATTTATGAGCATTTTTGTGTACATTTATTATCATCAGATCGAAATTATATTGTTATGTCGAACTTTCTTCTGAATTCTAATATGATAGCTAACAATGACATTATTGAATTTAAAATACAAGATCCCAAAATTTAATGCATCGTGAGCTGCATTACAACCGATCTTTTATTGAATTTTTGACATTGTGATTCACAAATGTGGGATGTAAAGCTGATAAAAAGTTAAAAAATAAAAAGACAAAATATTTGTCATTCATGTTATTACATTGCATGAGTAGCTAATCCATAGATTTATAAATTTAAACTTAAAAATATTTCATTTTAAATATGCCAAATTGTTCAGTTTTAATAATAACATAATTGTTTTATATTAAAATATTTTGCATTGTTTATCCAGCCCTTTCTTAAAGAAAATACTTATAATGATTTACAAAATCAACATACTTTAAATTATTGTAAAAATAATTCCTACATTAATATAGACTTTGAAAATGAATACAAATTGAATTATCAGATTGAAATAATTCTCATATTTTTTTTAAAAATGCACATCACATTTAGGGTTATTCATAACATTGAAAATACATTATTTGAATGCATGAAGCGTCAGTGGCATACACCATCGCCATTTTAATCTTTTTTTTAAATATATTTGAGCTTTGGAAATTCATATCATTTTATCTGCCAATGTAACTAATTAACTGATACAGTTTAACCCATTTTTTGTCGTTAATGCTTTTTCGCAACATTACAAAAAAATTTCATTGATAAGAATCTTTTGAAAATAAACGTGAAATTACATGTATAAATGTATGAACAAATACTAGAATAGTTGAATAATTCGTTTGTGTAAAGTTAAATATGAAAAATATACTTTGATTTAAAAATAATTATAAAAATAACCGTTCTACAGAAGAACTGCTTGGCAAAAAATGGGTTAACCCAGGAATTTATTATCTTTCTGGATTTATTGAATTATTTCTATCATAATATTTAAATAATAAATTTTCCGACGCAAAAAAAAACATATATTGTTTGAATTATTTTATAAACTGAATTAATTAAAAAAAAATCAGAATAGGATTTGGTACAATTGATTTTAGTCTGTAGCGATTTAATGCGATGTAGTTTAGGTGAAACGTCGCCATTAGTTTAATTAAACATAATAGTCTGAGACTTTTTAATGAAGCACACCTTTGCAACACTAACAAATTTCGAAAATATATTAATTATTGTGCAATGGTGTCGTAAGTGTAGCAATGGTGGCAGCATCTCATCCGAAATATAGCTTTTAATGGGACCAATATATACGCTTGCGTATAGCAGAATCAGTAATAGTACGTTTAGTTCGAGATAATTGCTGGTCTCTCAAGGCTCAGCCGCTATAAGAAATTGAAATTGTTGCAATTCGGGACCACCGATTTACACCGAGAAGAAGCCTCGAAGAAATGCAATACTTTATACGTCTTTGGGTAGACCCTTCTCATTCGTTTTAACTCGTTTATTTTCTTTTCCTTCTTCTTCTTCTTCTTTTTCTTCTTCGTTTACCTTAAACGCGGCAAAACTTGTTTCGTTTAGTGTACTGCGCTAATATCATGCACATCAATGACAAAATAAGACGAGTTTTTTCTGTGTATGTAATTTTACATTTCTTTGAACACTTTTTTTTCACTCAAAAAACAGAAAATACATAACAATTTTACCACAGAAAAGAACGTTTTTTATTTAAAAAAGTTTTGATTTCAGCAACTTTTTCATCTATTTACAATCCTACATTCTATTTCAGAGTCACTGTAAAGTAGTTAGTTCAACAATGTATTGTTTTCAGAGTAGTTATAATTTTCCGATAATAAAATTTGCCGTATAAAGTCATTAAACGTCACAAACTTTGTACACCGCAAACGTATTATTTTGAAATGGTCACGTGCGTTGTACAAGTGTGTTAACTGTAGTACGTTCGTCTATGGTTCTTGTGCAAAATCACGGTTTTTGTCATAAAATTAAATTTATTTACGTACGTTTCGATTTAATTCGTACTTTTTATACAATTTTTTTCGAACTCATATCCCAACGCATACTCAAAATAATTACATACTAATAATACTTGTATTGTTCTGTTATTCTACTGGCCGTTAGAAATTTCTCTTTTCATAAAATTAATAATTAATAATTATAAAATTAAATGTAAATGTTAATTAAATATATACTTTGTTTTTCAAAAATATTAATAAAAAATTCTGTAAGTCCTAATTACTAGAGAAAGTTGTATTATTAGCTGCCAAGCCCAAGTTTTGTTTAATAATTTGATTATGTAAGCTCCGCTATTAGCTAGCTTTATAGTACAATGCATCTGAAACTGATGTAGCAACGTATTGATTTATTCGCGGATTATTAAATTGCACGTACGTTAAACAGAATCTGTATATCATTCAGTAAGGTAAATAAGAATTTTTTGACATGCAAATTTGTCCGCAACTGCATTCACTTTCCGCAAAGTTTTGTTCATGAAATGTTTCATATTGCAATTCAATTATCATAGCTCAAGTTGTTTCTAA
>JABFPM010006299.1:0-10287 GCA_022817325.1 Idris sp. 1 HC-2018
AAATATTTAATTGTTTATAACATTTAAAATATCAAATCGATTTACTTCAAACTTGGCAATTGTTTTTATTATATTTACCAGTACCAAATACCAATTTTTCAATAATTTTTATGGACATTTAATTTTACCGGCTCACTTCACAAATTTTGACTCTGTTTTATCTTTCTCCGAGTACTTCTAACGCAAGATTTTCGAATTTTTTAGAACAAACACTTACCGAGTATAACAAAAAAGATAGTCTCATAGTAACGGGCGATTTCAATATTGATATGTTGAATCGACGATACTTTACAGACAAACTTGAAAAAATATTTTTAACAAGGGGAATGATACAAACAGTGACACAAGCAACTAGATCAACATCATCTAGTAATACTCTTATAGATCTCACATTACAAACATCGAGATAACAAATACTGTCGATAATAAACCAAAAGTTTCTGATCATGCATGGGTATCGATAAGTTTTAACAGCGACGTTCGCAAACATAAAAAATAATCAAAATAATAATTGTTTTGAATTTTAATGACGAAAGATTTATACATAGTTTGAGAAACAATTTTGACAATTCCAATTTTCCCATGGAAAATAATAATCTTAATAATAATTTAATTTTTATTTTAAATGACTACGACAACTTAAATAACAAGGCTAATGAATTAATTAACTCTATTACTAACACCCTTGACGAACTGGCACCGATATCAGAAATCGTCATAAAAAATAGAGAAAAAAAATGGTTCACACAAAATATAAAAATGAAAATTCAGTTACGTGACAGATTATTTCAAAGTTTTAAAATTACAAAGGACATGGCCTTCTGGACTCAATACAAAATAGAAAAAAATAAATCTATAAAAATGATTAAAGAAGCTAAAAAAGATTATTATGAAAATGAAATTGAAGAACCGAAAAAAGACACAAAATTAATGTTTAAAACAATAAATAATCTTTTAAAAAACGACAAGTCAACAGACATAAATTATAAAAATATTAAATTTGAAAATGACGATACGGAAACGAGAATTAACAAAAATTTAGCAAATAAATTTAACGATTTTTTTATTGGCAGTATTAAAAATATTATAAATAATGACGAAATTATCAGGAATGGGCCGGTTTTATTTAATTTATTCTCTTTTGACTGTCATAACCATTTTAATAATTTTAGACAAATAACGTTAGACGAATAATATAAAATAATAAATAATTTAGATACTAATAAAGGGTCATTGGCCGGCATAAATAAACGTATTCTATTAGATGTATTCGAGTCCAGAGGCCAAGAATTTTTAGATGTTGAATCTTGCACTTTTTTCCGGCGTTTTTTCAGATAAATGGAAAATGTCAGCGTTAACACCAATTAGGAAAGTACATAAGTTAAATAAAGCTTCCGATTTTAGGCCGATTAACTAGCTGCCGATGTATGAAAAAGTTTTAGAAATTATTATAAAACAGCAGCTATAAGAATTCTTAGAAAATAACAATATTTTAATAAAAAAACAAGCAGGATTCTTTAAATCCTATATTTTTAATCGCAGACAACGCACCTTTGTAAATAATAATTTTTCTGACAAACGCGAAGTAAAGTATAGCGTACCGCAGGGCTCTGTTCTGGGTCCTTTACTTTTTATATTATATATCAAAGACTTGAAACAGCATCTACGTCAACATTGTGGCATTCGGATGTTTGCCGATGACACAATGTTGTACGTTTATGATAGAAATATGGAAAGTTTGGAACGAAAACTAAATTTTGTAATAACTCTATTAGCCATTTGGATGAACAGAAACAGGATGTTTCTTAATACCAAAAATACATTCTATATGATTTTTAAAAATGACCAGTTGCAAAATAGAAATTTAACAATTCGATTTAAAGATGATATTATCGCTAGGACTCAAGATATTAAATATCTCAGTGTATGTCTTGATGATTGTCTGAAGTTTAAGAAGCATGTTGCCTATGTGGAAGGTCTTCTAGGTGGTAAACTGGGTTTGTTGAACAGGGTTGGCAATTTTGTCGGGCCCTGGACAAGAAAATTAATTTACAAAACCATGATCGCTCCGCATATGGAATATTGCTCCATTGTGCTCTTCTACACCAACTTAGAGGAAATAGAGAAGTTGCAAAAATTAATCATAATTTTTATTATCTGCACTGAACATGTTTATATGTGATGCTCAACTATTTTGACTCTTATGGATTTGCAAAAGTTATAGATGTTGGCTCCGAGTAATTTAATATTTTTTAAATTAACTTGATTAAAATATAAAAAGCTAAATGAAATAAATATAATAAAATAACTAAAAATAAATAAATAAAATAAAATAATAATAATTAAAGCAATAATTAATTTTAAATAATTCTAGCAACCTAAGACAAAGTAAGTTTCTTATAAATAAATGATAACTTTTTTTAACTGATCTGAGTTAGTCAAGGCAGTTATATGTGCGTTCTTTTATTATTATGGTACTTAAACTAAGCATAAAATATTCAAAACTGTAATACAATTTATTTGGAATAATTTTTTGTTTTTTATTGAAAAAAATAAAAACAAATTAAAAGCGAAGTAACTCAAACTTTTGCAAAGTCATAAGAATTATAAAAGTTAACCAATTTTGCATTACATATAAAAATATTTAGCGCCAATCATTACAATTTAGATACAAAATATAAATTTACAAAAATTAATTTATAAAAAAAGCTTTAAAATTAAAAAAAAAAAATTATAAAAAAATTCACTGTAACTTTAAAAAAAACTACAACGTATGTGGCAAATTTATGTGTAATTACTTCAGAAATTGAAGATACATGGAAATTTAAAATTATAGTTTCTCAGAAAACGCTTAATCTTCCAAAATTAATTTAATGGTACTTCAAAAATATAGATCTTAGAATCAACGAGTTTTCAAATAAACAAACCCAAAACAACACTTTTTAGACTAATTCAAAAACAGCGAGAAATTCATGCCCGTTTTAGCATAGAATTATTCCATTGTGTATTGTATAATGAGTAATATCATAAAATTTGTCATGTAGTAAATAATAATCATAATAAAGCTAACGAAGTCCAAAATAGATTTTAAAAAAAACCTAAAGGTAGGAATATAGCAAATTGTATAAATAATTAAATTGCAATTATAATCATTGATTTTTGTTTTAATTTTGTTATAAAACTTTTTTAATAAATTCATTTTGTATACATAAAAATAACTAAACTTATTGTCCTCTTTAATCCACTTACATTACTAAGATTATATTAGCAATAATGTATGTTAGTAATGATATTATAATAATATGAAATACATTAATAAATTATATACAGCTGAAATATTTACAAATGTCGATAAATCCATTCTTTTTATAAAATTAACTTGCTCGAATCAGAACAGCTTTGAGATTATTCGGCATAACATTTTGATTATCTGCTTCAATCTGAATTTCGGAATCTAATTTAATGGATGAGATCATGCTCCTTAATACTTCTGTGTTTGATTCGTTCGCCATCTGAAAATTTTCAAACGTTAAATATTATCGAATGTATTGAAAGTTTTTTTTTTCAATGAAATATCAATTATACCTTGCGATTATTAACATTTATCTCCGCTAATACTTTTTGAAGGGTAGAGATTAAGTAATTTGCATTGTCCAATGAAAATATCATGGGTGGTTTTATTTTTAAAATATTATCGAAAGGACCACCACAACTCAAAATAATTTTTTCTTCTCTCAGTCTGGATACGACATACTGAGCTTCCGCTGTAGCAGGTGTTCTACTCGTTTTGTTAGTGACAAGTTCGACTCCGACGAAAAGTCCTGTTCCTCGAACGTCGCCGATGATCGGAAAAGCTTTTGCAACCTTCTTCAACTCTGCAATAAGATGACTTCCAACTTCTAGAGCTCGGTTTTGAAGCTGCTCCCGCTGTATTACGTCCATGACAGCCAATGAAATCGCACAAGAAACAGGGTTTCCTCCGTACTAAATAAAATATTTATCAATATATATTATAGAAAATAACTTTATTATTGTATTAAAAAATATCTTTGAACAATATGGTTAATTTTTTTTCTTATTTATTTTCAATTTTAGCATTAAAAAATGTCAAACAAAACAGGATACGCGAAAATGTATATCTTTTTATACAATTTTGGTAGGTGCAGTACGACTACATAACTAATTGACTTACCGTGTTGAAATACTCGATACCAGTAGCAGTAAAACTGGCCGCGATTTCCGGGGTAGTGATAACAGCTGCTACGGGATGTCCATTCCCCATGGGCTTCGCCACAGTGACAATGTCAGGAACGATATCCTCACCAAATAGTTGGAATGCCCACATATGGCTGCCGACTCTTCCAAAGCCAACTTGTACTTCGTCAGCTATGCAAACACCTCCAGCTTGACGCACGTGTCTAATTTATGCATTTCATACAAAATATTTTTTTAACTTATTTTATTAGATATTAAAACATTTTCCATTCATACTCCTCATTTATCTTTTAATCAAAATCGTAATAAAAATTATTGTATAGATAAAGTTTAATTTTTACAAAAGTTTGTATTGCAATTTTATTATTTTGTTAATTCCTAAACATTTATTTTTATAATGTAATACATGAAAAATCTTACTAGGAGCAGGGTTATCGAAACGACTTCAATCACAGTGACTTTGAGTTTAATTAGATTTTTAGAAATGTCAATAACTCAACAGTATAGTAACAATCTATAATTTATGCTAATAAATTTTTAATCAGTTTATAATTTTCACACTTAAATTTGCAAATCTAGAAAATTTATGATTCAATAATAACTTAGTTAATATATAAATGATAACGAATTTGTTAGTTTATAAATCGGTAAATGATTAAACTACACTTGAGTGAATTTTAATTATGGAAATTTCAATGGAAAATTTTCAAAATATATATGTATATCTTGTTTTTATTAATTTTGTTTAAGATCTATGATTTAAATTTATATCATACTCAATATCAAGAATTTGATTGTAAAAATTTCTGTTTAGTAAACATAATATGAAAATTATTAATTTTGTTCATATATACTTGAATCTTATGTAAAATTGATCATTTCTGACTTATGATAACTTAAATTTCTGATACATGGCTTATTTATAATTTATTTTGACATTTTAAATTAAAAATTAAAACTTTACTTTATCAATATTTGAAGCGCCTAAAGTCAAAAATCCTCAAGACCATCATTTTTCCAATAAAATTTTTAGATACTGCCAATTTTACAATATTCTCAGCAAATCTGACTATTTTTGTATGTAAACATTTTAAATGTATAGACATATATTTTTTTTATAATCAAGTAAAAAGTAACGAAAATGAACTTAATGCTTTTTGATTCAAGCAACCACCTATTTTTTTAACAACAACATTTTATTGGTCAAAAATAAATTTCGACTTCAATTTGTAATGAAATTTTGTTTTATGTTATAACTTTTCATTATTTAGAAAAAAAAGTCCTAGGAGAATTTCCGATGCTAATTAAATTGTTAGTTAAACTAAAATACTAGAGGGAAGTAAAAGTACCTGTACACGTTTTTGAAGTAATTTTTAGGTGGTATGATCTGTCCGCCGACGGAAACAAGACTCTCTGCCAAGAACGCGCAAATTTCCCGACCTTTCTCCTTGACTTCCTTACAAATTTTTCTCACGTCATCCGCATACTTCACTCCGAGATCCTCGCCGGGATAATCCACGTCACGATATATTCCACGGTATACGTCTGGACACGGAGCCTAAAAAAATTGCACTCTACAATTGCGATCAATGAATGAGTGTATGTAATAAAGCCATAAAAATCTAATTTGCTTATTAAAATATCACATAAAGTAACATAAATCCCCGAACTATCTGTAAATAATTATATTGCAGGTTTTCAGTTAAAATCAACACTAGATTTGTAAATGAAATAACTGGATACGTGATTAAAAGTTTTTATACTCTTTTGATTAAAGTTTTGATAAAAATGTTCCTTCTGTTCTGCACTTTTAATAACAATTTTTGTAAGAAAGCACATTCTGAAGATGCGATAAAAACTTTTAATTACTATGCAAATTGTATTGTTAATGATTTTTTTCAGCTTTTATTGATTAAAAGTTCTTACGCGAGTAATTCATATTTTAATATAATTGAATTGATGATGATTTTAATTGAATACAATTCGATTATGTTAAATTCTCTGAATGTTAAATTCAAAAACTAAAAAAAGTTTAAATAAATTATAATCGAAAATTTTTGCTTGATTTTTCAATTTAACTACCGGTTCAAAACAATATTTTCATAAAATTAATAGAATAGATATATTATCATGAAAAATTAGTTAGATAAGAATACATTATTAAAATTCATCTGCATAATAGATAGGGTTGTAAAATGGTTTCAAGTATTAAAATCTAGTACTTAGCTATGTAAATAGGAAGTCTTGAGGATTATTTGTTTTCATTAGTATATTTAACAAGAACAAATTTAAGATTATCTGTCCCATTCACCAAAAATTAATATTATAATACATTCACTTTTATGTATATTTACTTCTATTAAATCTAGCAAAATGATTTTTCATTTATTGTAATAATATTTATTTTTTAGAGTGTTTTGTTTTATGATAATTGCCTTAATCAATAATCTAAACTTGTGTCTCTTCATAATTAAATAAAAAGAGAGACGTATCAAAATAATTAAATTCAAAATATACTTACCACATGAACGTATTTCTTTTTTCCAACTCCATTAGCTTGTTTGAATTTATATGGGGAAACTTCTGTCATGGTGATCAAGTGCCCATGATAAGCGCTGGAATCAAAAAGCAACATAAGTTAACTCACGAAACTATCATCGATCAAGGACAAAATATCGTTCAAACTACTTCAAGTTTCAGCATACACAAATACCGTTAATGTACTAAAAAATATTTTCTAAAGTCAAAGTTGCTGAACTAAATTATAAAAGCATTTTTAATGAGTTGTAGCGCACATGTGTCAATATGTATTTATGGTCGACAAGTTGCTTTACACAAAAATAGAACCTTAATATATTATTTATTTTCTAATTTATTTTAATTATGTTACTAGCTTAAAGTTTTCAAAATTCAACAAATTAAATTGGAAAAATGTTAAAACTCTACAATTTTATTCAAAATTATTTTAACCCACTCAGTCACCGCGTCCATTATAATGGACGTTTCCCTAAAATCGAAATTTCGATTTTTTATAAAGTTTTTGGATAACCTTCCATATGTTTGTATACATCATATTTGTTTAGCATCAATAGAACTAAAAAAAAGAAATTAGAGTAATTAATTTTTTAATAACAGATTTTATTGCAAAAAAAAAGAAAAAAAATAGTTTGTTTAACTATTTAAGAATAATTATCATGTTAAAAGTCGTTTTTGAACCGTAGAATTCGTAACTGAATGGGATAACATGAATAAATAACTGCGTTCATCTGCGTGCAAACATTGTAAATGATATTGACACACACTATAATCGTGTTTAAGTAAAATTATCTCAATAACTGGAAATTTATTAGAATGATTACAGAAATACGTTTTTGAATTGTACTTCAATATGGTTATTGTGCAAAGCTCAAAAACCATTCATTCACAATAGCTTATCGAAATTTGTCAAGTGGTTATTGATAGAAAAGTGACACAAAAAGGTAATACATAAATGTCATTTTGAATACAGCAAGCAAACGATTCAAACAAATGCTTTTGGAGTAAAAATTCTGGCTGGACACAATTTTACACAGAACTAACCAAAAAGTGAATTTCGCAGATGTGTTTTTATATAAACTAGGAACCGTATTGAAATTTAACCTTGTTCCTAATAAATGTTCAGTTACTGGGAACAAAATTTGTAATTAGTTTTTGTAATTAGTAATTTGTAATTTTGTGAAAAATTGCATATTGTTTGTGAAACACTGCGTACAAAAATCGTTGGTCAAACACGATTAATTCCAAATGAAATCAAATGAATTTTAGACAAAACTTTTTGCCAGTTTTTTTGCCAAACTAATTACCACAATTATTCTTTTCAGAAATAATGTATATTAATAACAAGTATTTGCTGAGTTCTAAATTGATTTTAATATAGAAGTTAGTTATAAGTTATTTCGTTAAACATTGCAATTACAAAAACATTATAAATTCCGCTGTAGAACTTCACAACTTTGAAAGAAAAATAGTTTAAATATTTGTTCAATAACTTAATTCCATGTTATAAGATGAAACATTGTGTTCTCTCTATATTTTTAACTTTTTGTACTAAATGGTACTGAAAAAATAATTATTTTAATATATTTGACTACACCATGAAAATAAACTTACTGATCCAGAACTATGACATCTTTTTTTCCTGTGTGGATCCTTGCAAGACGAATAGCCAGATCATTAGCCTCGCTTCCTGAATTGACAAAGTAACACACTGACAACTGTTTAGGGAATAGAGATGTCAGTCTGCTGGCGCACATTACCAGATTGTCGTGAAGAAATCGATTATTCGTGTAGAGTAGTCCCATTTGCTCGTGCCCAGCACGTACCACATCCGGATGACAATGGCCAACTAATAAAAGTTAGGTATCTTAGTGATCTCTCGAATAAAATGTTCAAATTGGTTCACAGACATTGACAACATTTCACAGAAAAGTGTTCTTTTAACGAAAATTTTCAATTACTTTTCCGGCAAAGACTTACGAAGGCGAACAAAATGTTCAAAAGAAATTCCGAAAACTTTGCCATTGTAATTTATTTAAATTTGATATCAAAGAAAAGCTCGAAGAAAAATAAAATAACATATCCGTCGCCTTGCTAAATAATGATTATAATGATAATTTTTTGAGGGTGAATTGCTTATTTTTTTGCGTGCACTTTTACCATTTATGATGTTTAATAGACCAATTACGGTAATACTAAACAGACGAAAAGCGCATATAGTAGCATTATACTATTAAGAGTAATTACGGTGCACTTTGGTGAAAGTGCCTATAATTACAACATCTGATAACAGCTGCAACATTACTTCGAGTCTGAAGTTCAAAAAGCTCTTTTCTTTCAATCATGGATAACACAAAATCTGTTTGAACTTTTATTTCTGGGTTTTCTTGCAAGATGTTCCACAAATGCACTTTGATCTTTATATTATTAAATACTGAAGTTATTACAATCGTGGTGCTTTGTTTTCTGTGATCCTTTTTAAAATTTAAATTTTTGTTTTAATATAACAATTGAAACACTTAAAAAAATTGTTGATCATTTACATACTTTAATGATTGAAGAAATTAGAACTAGAGAATTTTATATTTTCACAACTTTGCGTTTGTTAGTAGTTTCAAGTAAATTAGACATTTATTTTTGGATTTTCAACTTGAACTTTAAAACGAAAAGGTTAATAAGCGGAATTTTATAAAATAACGGTTAACTCTTGAGAAACTTTAATAGCTATGAAATCATTATAATTAAGTTGAAGGCACTACGAACGAGAGAATTTCCATTTGCTGAGAGGTGCATTCTATATTACGTCCCTGACATGATATTATGCAAAATATATGCAAGTATATGTATTTGAAGGACACATAACAGGTACATTATGGGCTGAATTTATGATTACGTATTTGACGTTGATAACGAGGTGATTTTGGTTGAACGAACACTTCCTGCATATTAAGAGCTTCATCCAATCATAGCTTGGATCATTTCAATATATATCATTTTCAGCAAGATCTAAAGTTATTCATATTAAACGAAACAATAAATTTATCAATCAATTTTCTTCATTGTAAAAATATACTAAAGCTCTTAATATAGTTTATTTTAATTAAGTTTATTTGACCTTCAAGATCATGATTAATCAAAAATATCGTAATTTGAAGAAAACCTTTATCATTTTGTGTACAAGAAATTAATGTACGATCTATATGAAAAATTAGAATATGAAGTGTTAATTTAAAGAACCTTCAAAAGAAAAACTTAATAATAAAAATTAAACTTCAGTTGTAGTAATGAAAAGCGACAATTAAAATTTTGCAATATCTAAAATGAATCAAATTTAAATTATAAAAGCTATAATTTTATAATTAAATTTTCCTATTAAAATATTATAATTAAACGTAGATGCTGTAAAATGCATGAAAAATTAATATTAAGTTGAATCAAATTATTACATAAAATAATTACATTTAAAGTAATCAGCAATCTAGTTAGATTATTAAAAATCGATAATCTTATTTAACGTGCTAGCAGCTGAAAAGTTTC
>JABFPM010006300.1:0-10286 GCA_022817325.1 Idris sp. 1 HC-2018
CAAATATTAAGCGCTGACGCGCTATCGTTTTATTGATCATATCTACAAAACTACTTCGAATTTTTACTTAAAAATTTAACAGCATATTTCTTTTGAGTCACAGATTCGATTTCTGCAATAAAAAAAAAATCGATTTTTTCATCGGTCTAAATGTATTTCCCCCCTTAAACAATTTCGTCATTTATGCAGATAATTAAAAATAACTTTTTTGTTTGAAATCTTGAAGTTTCATCTTTTAAATTCCCTAGTCAAAAACATACTTCGCTTGATTCTAGGGGTTGTTACGTCTTAAAATTCAACAAAATTAATTTTTTTGAGAGATAATTTCAAAATGCATCTCCCTTAAAAATGATCGAAAATCCTATTATTATTTTAAATTTTAGATAATTTTATAAACATTAAGAATGTTTTATTTAAACTATTGTATATTGGCTTAAACAATTTTGGCAGAGGGTTAAATATATAGTGTTTTGTTTAGACATATATTCACTGAATATATTGAATTAATACCTGAAACAATTTTTGGCTCTAACTGTTGATATAATCGTACTTTTTTGTGATTATTAGCTTAAAAAATCTAAAAAAAACTGAGATATTATGAATTTTAACCTTTTTTGTTACGTTTAAAACCTGTTAGTATAATTAATGTTATTTTTGCTGAAACGAAACCGATTTTTTTTTTTAATTTAGACGTAACAATCCCTCGAATCAAGCAAAGAACGTTTTTGACTAAAGAATTTGAAAGCTGAACACTGCAAAAACAAATGTTTAATTTAAAACATTTTTGTAGTCACTTTTGAAACATTTTCAAGTGTTTACATTATAACCTATCTTTTTCACATAGGAAACACTTAAAATGTTTTACAAAAGTGTTTAAATTAAACACTTGTTTTTACAGTGAAATTTCAATCGTTTGAAACAAAAAAAGTTATTTGTAATTATCTGCATAAATGGCAAAATTATTTCAGTCAGAAGTGATCAAAAAAAGTTAACGTTTTTAGAGTTTCCCAAACTTTTAATCGGTAGTGTAAAACTCAATTTTAAGGATGTTGTCTTCTCTTACCCCTACCAAAATTCTTCCGTATACACAAGAAATCGAGTATTACGATACAATGCCGTTCTGGCAACGCTGCCTATATGCTATTAACCAACACATGATTTTTTGACTCTGATTTTTTTTCAACTTTAATGAAAGCAAAATGTATAGATTAAATAAATAAATCAAATTTGGGGTTTTTCAGTTCAAAATAAAAAAAAATAGACTGAATTTTGTAACAAAAAATGTATGAAATTTGATGCAAAATAATTTGATTCAAAAAACTGATTTATTATGATATTATGTTATCCAAAGTTTTTATATTGTATATAATTTTATCATTACATATTATTATTCTTATATATTATTATATTTTATATTGTAATTACTCGTAATTGTGATCGATATTAAATTCGAGTTTGATAAACTTAAATAAAATGAATATGTTATTTCAATTGAAACAATTTGATTCAATAGTTGAATGTTGTATGGGCTACCCAAACCTTCCTTTAGTACAGATAGAGTAGCGTTGAGCGGCGGTGTTGCCGCATATGTTAGACACATCTTCACTTTCCCTTCTTTTTATTAATTCTGCACCTAATTTTGTATTTCATATACCAATTACTCGCGAACCCGTCGGGCGAATGAATTTTTATTTACATCATTTTACTTTAAATTTGTTACTGTATGTTATACTGTTTTTGTAAAATGATTGTCAAATGGGATTTATTGTTAATAACAAAGATTAACAAAAATACATGTCGCTGCTAATAACTCTGCGTAATTCGACTGTCAACTTTGAATATTTCATTGACAATATCTCAGAAACAGTTTGGACGATTTTGAAAAACTCAATTTTGAAGACAACGTCCTCAACATTTAGTACGCGTGTGAATGTTGGCCAACTTAGGTCCCAAAACTCTATTTTCGTACACATTCAAAAAAAAACATCTGCACTAATTGATTCCTAATTATCAGATCTTGACTCGGATTTCATCGAGAATTGAAAATGAAATAGTTCCCATCAAGAAGCACTTAATCTCGAATTGCATAAACGCTCGTAAAGATGGTTTAACATAACATTGGTGTATGATTAAGTTACACAAACAGTCACGTGGCGCTGAAGTGAGCACCAGGGTTGATGTTCGACCACGAATACGCCCTTTCGGATAGTTTGGAAAACAACTCACCCTCCAACTTGGAACATATCCCCAAGCACATTCCCACGTCAATGCAAAAAGCAGGCACGAGTGAATGTTACACTGTTACGTGTTCAAGTCTCGGATTACACTATAAGCGTTTTGCTAAATGCACAGGCTCGCTTCTGTGTTTGATTAAACACAAGTTAGACACAGTTCTCATGCACTGATACGACAAACGACACATTACAAATTTAATCATCAACCCCTAATTATCCTGATGAAATGTTTCTTTTGTAAAAATATATACATTTCCAACGCTTGAATCAAGCAAAAATTAATTAACTTTAGCTTTTAAAAAATTTCATGTAGGATAAACTTTCTTTTTTTTTTAGTTTTAGTGTCTCTCAGGGTTATTAATTCTTAGTATAAATATATATTTTTACTTGAAACTGGTCATCGATCAAGCTGCGATGACCTTGTTAAGTGTGTAGCACTTGGTTGGTAAATTAAAAAAAATACGTTCAATACTTAGTTCGGTAATTTGATAGCAATTGACACACGTCCCCGCATCAAATTAACTTGATAAGTGCTCATTTAGAATCCATCATGGTATATGAGCTATTCAATTGAAGACATTGAAAAGTAAACTTCATTCATTTTGACATAAACATCTTATTAAGAAAACTGGCAATAAAGTTATTGACGATAAATTGATCTCATTTCATTTAACTAAATTTCATTACAAAAATTTTAACTTAACTTTAATTGTTTTATTATCACGATCAAGTTTTAGAGCTTCAACTGTATTTTATACAATTACACCAGTTAAAAAAATTAACTCAACAAATCAAAAAAAGTGTACTACGAAAAGTAATATGAAAACTTGGAAAAAAAAGGATCCACTACAAAGTATTTTATTGTAAAAAGGATTTCGAAAAAGCCAACTTCTGAAAAATTGGAACCACAGGAAAATGTGAATCCTTTTGCAGGATACATCAAACGCGGTGTATAATTGAATAATTTAACGTGGGTATGATTGATTCAATAAATAATCGATATTACTCGTAGGTTCAGGTTTAAGTACATCCGTTATCGCGCCCAAAGCAATATCGTATTGATTATAGGGCCAGGATGGCCAAACCTCCCAAACACATTACATGATTAAACCTCCCCAATAGCCGAGGAAATACGTGCCGGGTTATGTGTATGTGTGTGTGTGTGTGTGTGTGTGTGCCCGGCCTTGTAGCACTTACCTTATTAAAATATCCGGCAACCCTATGCAAACGCATCAGGCCGAAGGCCTTCTGCTACGAAAACTTTCATTTACCAAACTAAACGGCTACTTGTGATGTCTAAACGATTCGCTAACAAACGTTTTCATTTTCACCTAATCTTGCACTGCATCCAAAATTGTTCAAGTAAACGAAATTGTTTAAGTGAAAAAATGTTTACTCATTTAAAATTAATAAACTGATACTATAATTACAAAAAAATAACTAAAGAAATCCATAACCAGAAAAAAATGTTCTACAAATTACTTTTTGTTGAATACATAATTTTAATAATAATAATAATAATAATAATTCAATGTCAATAAATAATT
Source organism: Idris sp. 1 HC-2018 (assembly GCA_022817325.1). Taxonomy (NCBI): domain Eukaryota; kingdom Metazoa; phylum Arthropoda; class Insecta; order Hymenoptera; family Scelionidae; genus Idris; species Idris sp. 1 HC-2018. The sequence goes on from JABFPM010006300.1 coordinate 3,782, forward strand.
GATGGTGTAAAGAAAGAGATTGAATTATTTATAATGGGAAGCATAACTGGATGATTTTTTGGGGCCATAACTGAAAACAGGTCTGCATGTTGGCAGACACTTTTTTTTCGGATTCCCCAAATTCCATTTTGCCCACCTTGCCGAGTTTCGTGTCTTAGTATGCAGTTTGCATTTGTCTGCTTGCGGTTTTTTTCTTTTTGTTCAAGCAAAAAAATTACTTATAAATTGTAAGTAAAAAAAAAGAGTAGAATGAAATATTAATTTTATTTTGGTTATAAAAATTTGCATTGAATATAGCAGATTTCAGAAGAGCTGAGGAACATTTTTGCGCAGCCAATAACGTCATTTGTACGCTACATCATGAGCATGTTGGGCATGAATATTCATGCAACAACACAAAAGTGAGTTAATAAGTAAGTTATACACCGTGGCTCCTTTTCTCGTCGTCTACATAATTAACGATTTTAGCACGACCTTGCTCTACTCACCGAGATTGAAGGAATGAATAAGTTAAAAGACAGGTGAACCCGTACTCAGATTCGAATTTTGCAATAAGAAAGAACAAGAAATTTATCAATTTTTTCATAACAAAGTATTAAATAAGATTTATATTTAAAAATGTTGAAAGATATTAAATTAAAATTTGTTTCAATTTATTTTGTAATAAATAAATTAATAAATAAATTTCCAAATTTAAAAAGCAGTGATAATTGATTTTTTTAACATGATTTATGTTAAGACTTTTTTTTACAACAAGTTAAAAAAATAAAATATAATAGACTTATTTTGAAAACGAAATATGTTTACACTTTGAATGGAAAATTGGTTGGTACATAAGACAAGATTACAGTGTGTTTCAGAGATTCGCAAAATTGCTTTACCGTACATTATGCAGTCCGTCGGCAATCTGTTGCATGCCGTCCGGAAACAACAATGTATCAGTGTAACGATCTAATATGTTTCATTGGTTTCAAATGAATGTATCATTCTGGAAATGATTTTTCTTTCGTATACTCGTAAAAAGATAGTTTAAGTTGAAATTTAGTTTGGATTTGAGTTATAACTTATAGAATATAAGTTTATACTTGTGCAATTTGTTGAAAGAAAATATTTTTCAAGTCACAATTAACTGTTAAAATATGAAGGGTTTTTTTTTTCTTCTTCTTTTTTTGAAAACTTGAGTTAAAAGAACTTTCTTAAATTCAGTTAGACCTTTGAGAAATGTAAATTATTATTTTTTATTTTACGATTTAACTTAATGACAAACTCACGAAAAGGGAATTTATTCTTGTGATAAAGCCGACGCAAAGTGAAAAATTGTTCTTTGCTTCAAAGTCAAAAAAACGTTTGACAAGTTTTAATAAAAGGAACAAAATGTGCGTACAAAGGCAGTGATGTAATTTGCAATTCACTTTCGATCAAAAAGCATACTTTTTTTGAAAGGAAATTTTGAAAGATACAGAATGGAATATTATTATTTAATCAAAAGATAGTTTATTTATATAAAAAATTGACTAACTTAATTGAAAAACCTTATATCAAATGTTTGCTAAATGTATAAAGGATTTCTTAAAACGCATTCATACTCAAATATAAAATATATCTAGCCAGATATAATTTCACTCTAGCATTAATAACTGACTTCGGGTAACCTCACACGGTCGTCACCATAATAAAAAAAAAGAACAAAAGATATAATTTCTCTGCAAAAGGCAAATAGAATTCATACAAGTGTTTATTATCATGTTAGAAAGAATGCCTATCATATCATCATAATTCCCAACTTGATACCACAGTCGACTTTTTTAGAATCATAAGGGTTCTGCAGCGTGTATATCTGTCATATGTATTCCCACATAACAGATAATTTCAAACATAATAATTACCAACTTAATCACATTGATCTTTTTTTTTTATCTAAAACCTTATATAACATCATTAAATGTACCTCATAATTGTTTAAAAAATTTGTATAAATGTAATTTATCTTCTAAATCTTATAATTACTTTAACGGAAATAACAAACATTTCTTTTATGGTTATTAAATTTTTCATAATTGTCAAATAACTTTATTAGTAAAATTCCAAAACTTCTCCTCAAAAATCTTTTAACTAAATTTCTAATATTTTTTACGCACACAATAATTATTTCACCGAAAAAATTGTTTTAGTTGCCCGAAAAATGTCATTAAACCTTATCTAACTAAATTAAATTGTCTGAAAGAACTATTTTTTTTTTATATTTTAGAAATTTGAAACCTCATTTTTGAAATTTCCTCTAAAACTTTTTACAATTTTTGAACATTTTTCACTGGGAAAAGTGAACTATAACTTAAAGTCACAAAAGATGTGTATATTATTTTGCTGTAGTTAGATAATTGCAGGATATGTGTCACAGATAATAACTTTTTGTGCATAGAGAAATTGTATTATTTAAAACGAGCAATGATTATAAAATTATGCATAACCTTATTTTTTTACTTTATATACTTGTAATCTCAAAATAGATATTTCATTAAGTCATATTTTTTAAATTGCAAATAAAATGAATTGAAAAATCTTAAATTGAAAAAATTACGTTCAATAGCACGATTAAAATAAACTTTAATATTCAGTTTTATTGATTGAAAATCTAAAATAATATAATAAAATAAAATATATTTAATTCTCCGAATTACTTATTTTATATTTTTTTATTGCTTTTAATAGTTTGATTTCATTTTTATTGTATTTGCTTTCAACATTTGATACTAATGAAATAAATAAATAAATATTGATATTTAATATATTATATTATTTAAATTTCATTCAATAATTTTGAATCTGCAATTTTTAATAACAATTAAAAAGAAAACTTGATATTTAATGTTTTGAAAAAAAAAAAAATGCAAATAGAAGTCGTAGAATTTTAGTCTAGTTTACCAAACAAAAACTGCAGTCCTGACTGTTATTTTTACAGTCCACTTCTCCCATACTATAAACCAGTTGTTGCAAAATTCAATAGCACGTTGTTTAATTTAGTTGCACCCAACAAGTGGATGAAATTTAAATTTGTTGTGTAAAATTCAAAATCCAGTTGTTGAATTTAAAACTCACATTTGTTTCAATAAATATAACCAAATAAAAGTGAAAAAAAATGAATAACTTGGTTCATTTATTGAGACATACAACGAATTACCTTAAAATTGAAAAAAAACAATGGAATAACCAACAACATGCTATGTAAATTCTTAACAGCGCAATATAATTGGCTAAAATGTTCAAAAACGCTTACTCTTTAATTACCTTCAAGATTTTTATTCCTCGCCAAAAGTGCCAGCAGCACATCCGGATCCGGGGTGTCTCCCAGTCCGGTGTTGTGGTGTGCCGGCAGCGAAGACCCCAGGGGCGTTATGGTGGCCGCGGGGGGTCGCGGCATCATCACGTGGGGCGGCAGGGGCAAGCCTGCCGGGGGGTGTAGGGGCGGGGGCCCGTTCGGGGCCGACTGCACCGCGGCCGACATCGAGAGATCGACGCCACCCAGCAGAACAGGCCGACAGGTTCCGTTCGCCACACCGGATGTCACCGCCGGGAGGATTCCGCCGCCCCCCGGCAGTGGTGCGTACGGCAAATACAGCTCCAGTCTCGTGTAATCAAAACAGCCGAATCTCTATCCTATTAGGTGTCACCAAAAATTTCTTCACTTGAGAGAATTGTTCAAACGTCAGGGGAACCGGGGGGAGAAAGGGGTGGGGGAGACAACATGAAAATTGTTGACATGCTCCTCCGCCGGTGCGGTTTCAACTACGCGCAGGTCTTTGGCAACTTTTTACCCGCGCGTCAATGTAAATCGAACGGAGCCGGCAACGAACGTAAATCTATGGCCTCAGAAAAAGCAGGTTGCCATCAGTAGCCCGGGCTGCGCGCGTTCTTATTATTCTTCTTCTTTGCAGTCCGCTCCTTTTGGGGCCCGTTGCAGAGGCGCACCGATTGGCATAAGAAACGGCGAATTCCGCGGAACTGCGCCGATGACGGGCCCGTCATCGATACCGGTTGCAGCTCACAGGATATCTATACCGTTTCTTTTGGGTCTGCCCTTCATATCTTTGTGGAATTCTATTATTCGTACGCTTTAGTTGATTCTTTTCCACAGCTTTGGCCCACATGAATCCATATCTTTTTGATGGATTCGCTTTTCAAAAATATACCCACTTCCAACAAACATACAAATTATTCAATTTCCAAAATGGGTTTCTTTTCCAAAATCCACAAATGATTCAACTTTACAAAATTTGTAAGCAATTTTAAATCACAAATTTACTGTTGATATTAACTCAACTTTCAAAATGTGTACCAATTTCCAAAATCCAAAGATGAATTTTTAGCTAACAAAAGAACTCAGCTTCTTAAACCAAAAAAAGTTCCCACTGAAACTGCACACGAAATTTGCATATTCCACACAGACACTGTTCACAAAAATGTTGCACTCAATTCTTGTTTTGCTTCACTATAAAATTGTTGTTGTTTACAATATATCCATGATCAAGGAAATTGATGCTTTCAGCAGGGTATACGATTTGATCAGCGGATGCTGTGTCACACTATGCTGAGGAGAACGCGGGTTCTGGCTGAGTTGGCGAGGCAGTCAGGTTGGCGGAAGCGGCTTTTATTGTGTGCATGCATGTACGTGCCTCTGATCCGGAGGAAGACGGAAGCGCGATCCGACCAAAACGAGGAGAGCGATGCCGGGCAAGATAGTGGGCTTGAATCGAGACGCAGAGAGAGGGTTCTGGTGCAACCAGACAGAGACAGACAGCAGACCGGGAGGAGTGTAAACCCTACCAGTGACGCACCGTAGAACCACCCCGATGAGGCAAATGGGGTAGGAGTGCGCCTGCGCGATTCGCGCTGGAGAACCAAAGGATCCTCTGGTGCCACAAGTTTATCCGAGCAAAGGGTCCCGATGAGCTTTTTTTGCAGGGCGCAACAATATATGCTACTTTTGTCGATGTAAATTGATTGGAAATAATTTTTTTTTTCTACACAATTTTTATTTTAACACAAGAAACATAATTTTATATTAATAAATGAGTTTACATAATTGATTCAGGGTTGCTCAAATCTCAGCAAAATCAACAGTTATGACTTGAAGAGTACTGATTCATTTTTCAGAAGATCGTCTGTCCAAAGTTCACAGTGCTCACACCTATTCGAAGAATATCAAAAAGTTTGGCTGAAGTTAAAATTTGAACTTTTCTATTTAATAATCGAGATTCCGAATTAAGAACTTAATGATAAATACTAGCAGGGTACAAAATTAAGAAGAAGAAGAAAAAAAAAACTCGACAAGAGTATTTGTGGTATTTATATAATGTTTGTTTATCAGGAAACCGGCAAATTTGAAAATAATAAGTAAGAAGAAAATTGACAACATGTCTTTAGAAACTATTTCAAAAAGCTCTTTTAATTTACTACTCCGTTTTTTCGACTTCGCTGAAAATGATTTTCCATTAGCCAATACGAGTGTATTTCAAACGGAAAAGTGCACTAATGAAAAATTATTAATCAAACTGATAAATATACATTTCTCTCATTTAAATTTATAAGGCAGCATGGCTGCGCGTTTAAAAGAAGAAAAAAAATGAGGCGTAAAAAAGAGTTTTGAATAATTTGGTACAAAAATATTGTACTCCGTGAACTGCAAAAGCTACAAAGTGCAATGTCGCGTCGTTTATGTGGGTGTGTCATGAGCCGAGGGTGAGGAAAGAGAGTGAAATACAGAGGGAGGTAGGATTATTCCACTACCCACTTTGGCAGGGTTATCCCGGTGGGGCAGTATGTATATAGTTGACACGCCTGCGCGTTCACAAGCAACACAGCCATCCTCGCGGAAAACCTTTGCACGACCTGCTGTGCCTCTCAAGATTTCAAAATTCATCCTCCTTTGTCATATTATATGACGCGAAAAAGAGTCAGCTTCTACTTTTTTTTCATTTTCACAGTCAGAGTTCTATTGTCAAATTAGTCGTGTTCTTTTTTTTTACCTAAACATACAAAATAAAATTGTCCACTGAACGTTTTTATTTATACTTTTGCAGGCTTACTTTTTATTTTGTATATACTTTTGCAGAGTTACCTTTCACGTTATACATATTTTTACAGGGTATATGAAGTTTCTTTTGCGGGGTTAGTTTTATTAAAATATTTCTTTTATTGAATATAGAGTTTTTGACGTGACATTTTTTGGAACAAAATTCGATCGAATTTAAAAAAAAGAGTACATTACGTCAAGCCATATGAAAAGTTGAATTGTAACGTTCTTAAGCATTCGATATAGTCAGAGGGATTACAGAACGGCGAGACCGAGGACCGTGGGTTCAATTTTGTTGAGTGCATCCGGCGAGTGATTCGGCGACTGCACGTGCATATACATTTTGCACTTTCGTGTATATACGTAAACCGGACGAGCAGTCACACACACACACACACACACACACACACACACACACACACACACACCAATGCA